>APFE031247075.1:269969-281753 GCA_000404065.3 Pinus taeda | reverse complement strand
CTTTTTCTTTCTTTTAGGTGATCAATCTTGAAACTGTTGTATCTCTATAATTTCCACCTCCCAAGGTCTAAAATTCCACCTTGTGGTATCCCTGTAAGTCTTATTTCCATTGCCACAATTCAGACCAATATTGGATTCTTCAAGATAAAGTTATGCCAAATCTCCCACGGTGACCTAATTATGGACTGGTTTAGTAAAGCGAACTTGTACATAATTATATGTCATTATTTCAACCTTCAAACTTGAAATTTATAAAAGAAAAACTATATTCCATTAAATTTCTTTAACTTTTTACAAATTTCAAATACGATTCTTAAAGAGAAATTTATGATGATTTTCCCTAGGTAGCATGTTTGAGATTGAATCTGAAGCATGCAAAAACCCTAACTTCTTTGGAACATAACCCAGAAAATATAAGGAACCAATATCTAAATTTTTTACAAAAAGTTCACCAATATTTATGCTACATTTGGTCAAAATTTCATCTTCTCAAGATTCGTAGAAAAATAGTTATAGAAAAAATTCCAATATGACCTATTTGAAGCGGTGAAACCCTAGAATACAAAGCTTTGATACCAAATGCTATGCAAGAAGACCACAAAACTGAAGAAAATATAGATAAATGAATTGAAAATTAGCCTCTTCAATGGGGAAACCTTCTTTACATCACATAAATGAACAATTGTTGGATAATACAAATGAAAAGACCTCCTTGGTATATATAAGAGTCTAAGGGGTCATAATATAATTAAAGCCTACATAACAATAATAATGTAAGGGCACAACAATAACAATAGTGGGCTTCTACGGGGAAAAAATAACAATATGGGGGCTACATGGACACAACAATAATAATAAGGGAGCTACACTAACAATAAAAATAAGGGGACTACACTAGTATTATAGGGACCTAACAGTATCTGCCTGAGGTAATGCCACTGGACCCATTGGTCATACACGTACCTGATAGGGTAGAATTGGGAATTTATGGGATATTTGAAATCCTCCCACTTATGAATTAGAAGATCCCCCTCCAACCTTAGAATTTATGTATGGATTTCCCAGCTGGTTAGAGTGCGGACTTCTAGTTTTAAATGGGTGAAATAGATTTTATGTTTTTCCTCTATGTGATGAACACTAAAATAAACTTATGATTGCTAAATCAATAATTTAATTTTAGAGTGTTAATATCACCTTGATATGGTTTAATTGCAACCTTCACTTCCATATTAAATAACGACTATGAAAGGTTCATAAAAGTTGAACTCAGTTGTTATTTTTTGGAATTCTCTCTTAGCCTCCTTCTCGTATTCTTCTCGATCCCCCAATTTTCCTTCTTATCTAACCTCTTATTTTGAACCTTCTATTTTTTTATTCCAATAATTTTTTCTAGATCCAACATGATATTGTTCATATTATGATTCATATCTTCTACTTTCTCTTCCAACTTTGCGAATCTATCCTTTACAAGATATTGAGGATTATTAATAGATTCATTGGCCACATCTAGGGTTTTATGAATTTAAGCTTAAATAATATTGATCCCTACAAATATGTACAATATACCTAAATAAACATACTCATATACTAATATGATATGTACATTTCCATAGATATTACACTAGATAGTTCATAACAACATATCTAATAAAAAATTACTAAACTTTGAAATATATATACTATGAGGGTTAAATTTCCTTATATTTTATGGATTTTATTAAATTATTTTTTTATTTTATGCATGAAATATATATAATGCATAAAATAAAGAATAAATAAAAATAAGCACTCACAAACAATAGTAACACAAGATATGACCTAGGAAACCCTTTCAGGAGAAAATGTAGCTAGAAGGTGAAATTGTTTTTCTCTCTGTTTCTCTAAATTGAAATGGATGCAATTACAAAGGAGTGATACCTAACACAAATGGTATACTATAGAGCACAAAACCTCTTTGTTGTGCCCTCTCTCTATCTACTCTCAACTACTTTACTCAACTATGGCACAAAATTCACTAGAATAGAATCGAACCTCTTTTCCAACTAGTGGTCGAGTTATAACACAACCTAATAGCCAACTAGGGGTTAAATTTGACCCATTAAACTCCTAATATGATTTTAAAAATCACTCTTATATATTATTATTCATCATGGTTATGTGGCTATCCTATTTTTGATGAGTAATAGGGATGATGTCCCATCCTCTTGAATCATGGTGCACAAAATATGAAGGTCAACTTTTGAGTGGCATAACTTTTGTATATGGACATTGTTTGTGGTATTTATTATGTTGTTGGAAATGTGTTTGAGTGCATAAAAACACCTTATGGTATACCACAAGTGATAGTTTTTGGAACCCAAAATTTTTAGGAAATTTCCTAAAACTACCTATAAAGCGTTTTAAATCCCAATTTGCCAAACTGGGACCCCCTAGTAAAAATGCTCTTATGAGTTGATTACTCCAATTTTTCCATGCTAAAAGGATCATAATTCCTTCATTTCCATATGTTATATTCAAGTAGGTTGATGCAGGAGCATTCGGACTTAGCCAGCAATGTGAAAGTTTGTTCACATGTTGTGGCTAAACAAGTTGACTTTCATTGACCTGATTGGTCAAAAGTCAATTTTACTAAGAGGGTTGGATCTCTCAAGAAATGAGTTGTATTTTATTATTGTAATAGTTAGAAATTGTCTTATTTTAGGTTCAAAGATAAGTTGTTAGCATAGGTGTGTGTTAGAGCTAGGAATTAGAGATTTACTGTTAGATTGATTAAAAATAGAGATTGAGTTGTTAAGCATAGTTAGAGTAATCTTCGATTGATAAAAGGAAGGAAAAAATGTAATGAGGGGAGAGAGGAATTGCATGAACAAGAGCCAAGAATTAGCGTGTGGATTTTTGTTGAAACAGAGGTCTTTTCATATGTTGTAATTGAGCCAATGCCGAGACTCTGTAACTTTTGTTATAATTAATAAATTGTTGTTGTGTGCATGACTATTTATCAGGCCTGTGGAAATCCTCAGTATGCTTTTGTTTTCTTTGTATTTGGGAGAGAATTGATGATTTCTTTTTTTTCACGCTTTGCAATAGAAAACACAGACTTAATGGAAAAAAATGCAAGATTTTGTATTTTTTTATGGTGTTGAGCCAGATCAGATCTCAACCATTGATTCTTATTTGAACCAATGGAGTGAACTATCCCCGACCGTAGGATCACCATATATCGCAATGCAAGTTTATTTAAGAGGAAGGTGGACCCAAGTCTTCACAAGTTGTGATTAGCGATACTCGAAATATCACATTGCAATATTAGAGTGGCGTGTGGTAAAGGACCCACCCTTGAAACATTGTGACATGCGACTGCCGACATATCGCATCGGAACATTTGAGTTTGGGCGATAAGGCCTTAAGCCGGGGGAAGTAGCAATTGCCGACAGCGATCGGCATGATAAATCACATTGGGGATTTTTAAAAGGGAGAGCATTACATCGGCGATTTGCGACTTGTGACTTGCGATCTGTGATGACGCGATTTAATTTGGACCGTCAGTTCATTTATATCATGATCTCTGGTGCATCACAAACATTTCTGTTTATAAAGCGTAAATGCATTGTTTTGGCCTTGTTCCAAAGGCATTCTAGTTCTAAAGGTAAAAGGAAAAATTGTAAAGAAATGGTCAACCGTGGGGTGATTTTTCAGATTTCTGAAGCCATTGTTTCCGCTTGTGTCATTTTTGGTATCAGAGCAGAAGTTAAGGTTGATTGCAGAAAAAATGCCTCCAAGGAGAGGAGCTAGCATTGGTCAAGGAAGACCTGAAGCAAATTTAGTTCTGTTAGAGGAGATCCGAAGTCTGCATACGATAATGGAAACAATTGATATTTCTCAAAGAAGAACACTTGATGAAGGAGCTAATAGTACTAAAGAAGAATCTTCTGAGGAAGAAGAAGAGGAGGAAAATGAAACTACCAGAGTCATTAAGATGTTGGAAAAAGTAGGAGGAAAACCAAAGATGGAAATTCCTATCTATGAAGGGAGTCTCAAAGCAGAAGAGCTAATGGATTGGATCAATTCATTGGACAAATATTTTGACTATGAAGAGGAAGTTGACAACAAAAAGAAGGTGAAATTTGCAGTTACCAGATTGAAGGGTCATGCAGCTATCTGGTGGGATGAGCTACAAACATCTAGAACGAGGAAAGGAAAGTCCAAGATCAAGCAATGGGACAAAATGATGAGTAAAATGAAAACCAAATTTATGCCTAAATATTATCAGTTAAATCTTTTCAAACAATTGCAAAATTTAAGGCAAAAAGGAATGTCTGTTAAGGAATACACAAAAGAGTTTTATAGATTGAGTATTAGAGCAGCACACATAGAAGATGGCATGGAGAACATAGCTAGATATATCAATGTCTTAAGTTATGACATCCAGGATGAGATCAGCTTATTGAGTCCAAAGACTATTGAAGATGCCTATCAAGCAGGTTTGAAGGCAGAAGAGAAGATGTTGAGAAAACAGATTCATAGGAATAGAGGAAGAAGCTCAGTAAGAGGTAAAGGAACTACCATACCAAGGGGACAACAACATCAGCATGAAGCAAGTAGCTCAAGTAGCAAACCACCATAGAGGGGAGAATTTAACAGAGGAAGATTTGCACCCAGAGGAAGAGGTCGAGGAAGAGATGTTTGGTGTTACACATGTGGAGAATGGGGACATGTGTCATGGGGTTTTCCTCATAATAAACCAGCAAGTCAGAGGAATGGGAATGTGGTTGAGGCAAAGCCAAAACCACCTCGACTTATGGAAAAGGAAGAACCCCCTGAAGTAGGAGAATCCCTGTTATTGAAAAGGACGTTGCTTAAGATAGAGAAGGAGATTGAAGAACCAGCGCAACGGAAGAATTTATTTAGAACTACCTATAAATCAAAAGGTAAGTGTTGTAAAGTAATAATTGATAGTGGAAGCACTGACAACCTTGTTTCTACAAAGATGGTGGACAAGCTCGAACTACAAAGACAATACACCCTAGTCCTTACAAATTGTCATGGTTATAGAAAGGACATCAGATTATTGTGATAGAAAAATGCAAGGTGGATATACAAATTAGTACGTATAAAGATGTGATATTATGTGATGTAATGCCCATGGATGTATGCCATGTATTACTAGGAATACCGTGGCAATTTGACCGAAAAGCTATTCATGATGGGAGGAGAAACACTTATACTCTCGAGAAGGATGGAACTAAAGATACATTGCTACCATTGAAGGATGATGCTAACAAAGGAACACCTAGAAGTAGTTTTATGTTGATGAGTGGGAAGGAGCTATTACAAGAGGTTGAAAAAGGTGAAGAAATGCATTTTGTTGTCATAGGGAGACCTAAGGTAATTTTAACTTCCACAAACATGGATGATTTGCCTGAAGGAGTTAAAATTCTATTAGATGATTTCGCTGATATTATTATGGATGAGTTTCCAAATGTGTTGCCACCGATCAGAAGTATTAGTCATCATATTGATCTAATACCAGGAACAAGTTTGCCAAACGAAGCAACATACAGATTAATTCCTCAAGAGAACGCAGAAGTTGGAAGACAAGTGCAGGAGCTGATGGATAAGGGGCTAATCAGAGAAAGTCTTAGTCCATGTGTTGTAACAACAATACTCAGTCCAAAGAAGGGAGGAGAATGGCGTATGTGTACATATTCTAGAGCCATAAATAAGATCACTATCAGGTATAGATTTCCTTTGCCATTCATGGATGATTTAATGGATTATTTGAGTGGATCCAAATAGTTTACTAAAATAGATTTGAAGAGTGGATATCATCAAATAATAATTCGAGAAGGCGGTGAATGGAAGACTAAATTTAAAGCAAATAGTGGGTTGTATGAGTGGTTAGTGATGCCTTCTGGACTTACTAATGCACCTAGCACGTTCATGAGATTAATGAATGAAGTCTTGAAGGAATATCCAGGCAAGTTTTTTATTGTTTATCTTGATGATATTCTAGTTTTTAGTAAAAGTAAGGAAGAACATCTAGAGCATCTTAAGTTGGTTCTAAGAACTTTGCAGAAAGAGAAAATATTGATAAATATGAAGAAATGTAGTTTCATGAAGGAAGAATTGATTTACTTTGGATTTCTAGTTTCTAAAGAAGGATTGAAAATGGATCCAAAGAAAGTCCAAGCGATTTGGAATTAGCATATTCCCATAAATATATTTGAGGTAAGGAGATTTCATGGTCTTGCAAGTTTTTATAGGAAGCTTATCAAAGGATTTAGTCAGATTTGTGCACCAATTCTTGAAACAATGAAGGACACTAATCAACCATTCAAGTGGACAGAAGAAACAGACATGAATTTTAAGTTTCTGAAGGAGAAAATCACAAAGAAACCAGTTTTGGCTTTACCTGATTTTGAAAAGGTATTTCAAGTTGAAACAAATGCTAGTGGAGTTGCAATTGGAGCAGTTTTGAGTCAGGAACAAAGACCGATAGCGTACTTCAGTGAGAAATTGAATGAAGCAAAGAATAAATATTCTTCTTATGATAAAGAGTTTCACGCTATTGTACAAGCCTTGAAGAAATGGAGACATTATTTGTTTCCAAAGGAATTCATATTGTATTCAGACAATCATGCCTTACAATTCATCAATAACCAACCGAAGTTGAACCAGGAACATGACAAGTGGGTAAAATTTTTGCAAAGCTTTACTTTTGTGATAAAACATAAGAGTGGTAAGTCAAATAAAGTTGTTGATGCATTGAGCAAGGTAAATTTTATTGTGCAAGAATTCAAAGTGGGTGTTGTAGGATTTGAGAAAATGAATGAAATGTACAAAGATGATGTAGATTTCAAAGATATGTATACAACAATTTAGAATCCAATAGTTCATAACATAAGTCAGTGGTTAGATTATCTCATTCAAGGAGGCTTATTATTTAAAAGCGACAAGTTGTGTATTCCAAAATGTTCTATGACGGAAAACATAATAAAGGAGAAACATAGTGGAGGATTATATGGTCATTTTGGACAAGATAAAACCTTTGCTCAGGTGAACGCTTTTTATTATTGGCCAAAAATGCAGACTAATGTTAAGAAATTTGTTGAGAAATGTAAGATATGTCAGCATGCTAAAGGAAGGAGCCAGAATACAAGATTGCATCAACCATTGCCAATACCAGACCGACCATGGGATGCAATTAGCATGGATTTTGTTTTGGGATTACCAAAAACCCAGAGAGGGAATGATTCCATTTATGTTGTAGTAGATAGATTTTCTAAGATGTCACATTTCATTGCTTGTAAGAAAACTAGTGATGCAACACACATAGCTAATCTATTCTTTTCAAAAATTGTACGATTACATGGATTACCTATTAGTATTGTGTCTGATCGAGATACAAAGTTTGTAGGGCATTTCTGGAGAACTCTTTGGAAGAAACTGGGAGCTAACCTCAGTTTTAGTTCAGCATACCATCCTCAAATAGAGGGACAGACGAAAGTAGTAAACAAGAGCTTGGAAAACATATTGAGAAGTTTAGTGCATCAAAATCTTAAGCAGTGGGATTTAGCACTAGCTCAGGCTGAATTTGCTTATAATGATACTCCAAACTGAAGTACTGGAATGAGTCCATTTTAGATTATTTTTGGAATGAATCCAAGAGGTTTGTATGAGCTCATAAGTTTGGGTAAACAGGAGACAAGAAGTGCAAAAGCTGAAGATTTTGCAAAGCAGATGCAGAGACTACAAGAAGATGTCAAAGGCAAATTGTAGGAAAGCAGTGACAAATACAAACAGAGGGTAGATATGAAAAGAAGAGAGAAATAATTCCAAGTGGGAGATTTAGTGATGGTGTATTTGAGAGGAGAAAGATTTCCTGCTAAGAATTACAATAAACTGGAAATGAAAAAGATAGGACCATATAGAATTGAAATAAAGTTTTTAGCTAATGCATATGAAATTGAGTTGCCATAAGGGATTGGAATATCACCTATCTTCAATGCTACAAAATTGTATCCATACAAAGAGGTAGAGACAGAGCTACAGGAGGAAACTACAAGAGATGAATTTCAAACTATGAACTGGGAAGAACAAATGCCAAAGACAACTAAGAAAGAAGTGGAAGTTATTTTGGAGAAAGGAGTATCCAAAAGAACCAGAGGACAAGCTTATTTCCAATATCTCTAGTCAAATGGAAAGGACAGCGAGTGGAGGATTCTAGCTTGTTGACAATAGCAGAATCGCAAAAGTATGGAGTAAGTCCTGAAAGTTTGAAGGACGATTCTTTTCTTCCGCAGGAGTCTGTTGTAGGAGCATCCGGACTTAGCCAACAATGTGAAAGTTTGTTCACATGTTGTGGCTAAACAAGTTGAATTTCATTGACCTGATTGGTCAAAAGTTAGTTTTACTGAGAGGGTTGGATCTCTCAAGAAATGAGTTGCATTTCATTATTGTAATAGTTAGAAATTGTCTTATTTTAGGTTCAAATATAAGTTGTTAGCATAGGTGTGTGGTAGAGCTTGGAAATAGAGATTTACTGTTAGATTGATTAAAAATAGAGATTGAGTTGTTAAGCACATTTAGAGTAATCTTCAATTGATAAAAGGAAGGAAAAAATGTAATGAGGGGAGAGAGGATTTGCGTGAGCGAGAGCCAAGAATTAGCATGTGGATTTCCGTTGAAACAGAGGTCTTTTCATATGTTGTAATCGAGCCAAGGCCGAGACTTTGTAACTTTTGTTATAATGAATAAATTGTTGTTGTGTGCATGATTATTTATCAAGCCTATGGAAATCCTCATTATGCTTTTGTTTTCTTTGTATTCAGGAGAGAATTCATGATTTCTTCGTTTTCACGCTTCGCAATAGAAAACAAAGACTTAACGGAAAAAAATGCGAGCTTTTGTATTTTTTTTATAGTGTTGATCCAGATCAGATCTCAGCTGTTGATTCCCGTTTGAACCAACGGAGCGAACTATCCCCAACCGTTGGATCACCATATATCGCATCACAAGTTTATTTAAGAGGAAGGCGGACCCAAGTCTTCACGAGTTGCGATTAATGATTCCTGAAATATCGCATCACAATATTAGAGTGGCATATGGTAAAGGCCCCATCCTTGAAACATTGCGAAATGTGATTGTCAACATATTGCTTCAGAACATTTGAGTGGGTCGATAAGGCCTTAAGCCAGGGGAAGCAGCAATTGTTGACAGTGATCGACACGATAAATCGCATCGGGACTTTTTAAAAGGGAGAGCATTACATTGGTGATTTGTGACTTGCGACTTGCGATCTGCGATGACGCAATTTAATTTGGACCATCGGTTCATTTAGATTGTGATATCTGGTGCATCGTGAACATTTCTGTTTATAAAGCACAAATGCATTGTTTTGGCCTTGTTCCAAAGGCATTTCAATTCTAAAGGTAAAAGGTAGAATTGTAAAGAAAGGGTGAACTGTGGGGTGATTATTGAGATTCCTGAAGCCATTGTTTCCGCCTACATCATAGGTTGAGGTAGGTTATCTTATGCAACACAAAATGATCTTTGCTTTTTGCATATGCTCCATTGGTAGACATGTTTGTAGGCCTATTCTTGTCTTGAATATAAGGAGAAGATTTCATAGATTCTATAATTTTTAATAATATATTAATAAAACATTATTTTTATTGTCTTGTTTTAATCCCCCATGTAGGCTTCCAATGATGGCCTTAACATAGGGGCCCTAGGGCTTTAAACATGTAGTCATTGGTGATGAAATAGATTTGGATGTATGAATATATCAAGTTATTTGAAAGACGTTCTCCTATTATTTAAGGACTTATTATGTAACTCATATCTCTTATATATCTTAGAGTTGTGCTCCATGTCAACATTAATATACGTGGTGCATAATTTTGGTTTCTTATGGGACTTAGAATTGGCTATGCATCCCTCTGGTGCACTATAGAAACCTTAGCTTGATTTTCTTGATTCATGAAGGAAACCTTGAAGGGGGATCCTCCCCCTACTCCCCCTAATGAGGCCACAAACTTCCATCATTTAGTGGCCTCTCTTTTGAATAAACCTAGGAGTAAAGAGGTGTAGTACAAATTCGTCAAGAAGTTTGATGGCATTCCCTTAGTGGCTCTTCCATCAGTTGTTCCAAGAACAACACTGGCCTTTTCTAATTGTTCCTTTGTAGGAAATTTCATGCAGATGTGGCCATCCTCTCGCTCAAGGGATTCATGGATCGATAAAACTTGGAGATCGATGATGAAGGGAAACATCAAGCTTTATTCATGCGATAACAAATTCTTTACTTTTTCTATTTGAACTCAAAAAAGACAGAGATGTAGTCTTCAAAAATGGTCCCTAATTTTTTGGATCTAGATGGATTTATATAAATAAGTGGTCTCTAGATCTTAACCTAGATGACGAGATCCCAAATGCAATGCATGTTTGGGTTAAACTTCCTTAGCTCCCACTCTCCTAGTGGAGTGATGACTATTTGAGAGCAATATGAAATGATGTAGGAAAATCTATGGACATGGTTGAACCTAAGATATATCAATTTTATTGTGCTAATATTTGTGTGGAGGTATATCTCAAAAATGGTTTTCCTTCATAAATTAATTTCACACTAGGGGGGTGGACTTATTGTTGGAATCTTGATTACAAGCATATCCCTGTCAAATTATGATTCTTCCATGAATATGGTCATTTTTCCAGGGATTGCAAGAAATCCCTACCTGGAAAGGGGCCCAATCCACTTGCAGATCAAGAAGATTCAATAGAAAATCCAAAGGTAATATGGAAACAAAGGAAAAATAATGTGGGATTAGAATAAAAAAATCAAAATAAAAATTGAGTTTTGACATCAACAAACCTATTCAATGTTTTGCAAAATCAAGCAAAAAATGAATAGGAGTCAAGCCATAATTAGAATAAGGGTTCATTGGTGAGGAAGAAATAATAGTGGATCATGAAGATGGGGAAATATACAAAACATAGGATGTCCAAAACATTGAGAAAAATCCAGATCTACATCAATCAGAGTCAATGCCTACAGAGTCTCAAATTGTCCCAAAAACCAATAATGAGACTTCTTCCCCTAGGTCCAGGAATGATGAAGGAGGTCCCTCTACTACAAGAGTCATCACTCAAAATATGGAACAATTCTTAGTCTCGGTGGATGAAGGCAATATCCATGAAATAGAAAGTAACAAAAAAAAGCAAGGAAGGCCATTGAAGAAGACAAATTAGGGAAAAGAGGAAGAGAAAAACAAGAAATTGAGTAACTAGTTCATAATCAATGAAATATTAAAGCCAGAATATTTTAAAGGAGCAAAAACAGTAGAATAAGTTGGAGGTTCCCACGAAAATCCTCCTAATAAATGATGAAAGTTTTGTCCTAGAATATAAGGGGTTTGGGAAGCACCATAAAATCCCTATTGGTTAAGGATTTGGTGAAGCAGGAGAAGACGTGGATCTCAAGGAAAAGGAATCCAACAATACAACCAAGTATTTTTGGAGAGACAATAGTGGAATAACGCAAGTCTCAAGAGGAGATTCGGGAGGTTTAGGTATGTTAGGCCCTTATACTACTAGTGTAACCCGTTATTATTATTAGTACAACCCACTTATTATATTGATGTACATAGGTAGTGCCCATATTGTTATTGTTATGCCCCATAGAAGCCCACTATTGTTATTATTGTGCCCTTACATTATTATTGTTATGTCAGCTCTAATTATGTTATGACCCCTTAGACTCCTATATATAGAAAGGAGGTCTTT
>APFE031247075.1:250509-267134 GCA_000404065.3 Pinus taeda | reverse complement strand
GTAATGTAAAGGAGGTTGCCTCCTCGAAGAGGCTGAATTCTAAGGCATTGATCTATCTTTTCTATCTTTTCTTGAGCTCGTTCCATAACAAGGTATGTATTGGTCTGAAATCCATTTTAAAAATTAATTGAGAGTATGAAATCTCAATTTTAGATAGTATCTCTTCTAGAAAGAATGGACTCAAGTGAGTGAATCCCTGTGATTAATATATCTAATATTGTGCAATATGGTGATAAATCATAATCTTGGGACTCCTTAAATTCTATTAAAGAGAGGACCTGACATAACAACTACATGTTGGGAGGAGATTTTAATACAGTATTGAGATCTATAGATAAGTGAGGAGGATGTCCTATTCAATATCCCTTCAAAGAGTGCATGGAAGACTTGATAAGTGAATGTGATTTAATGGATATTCCTCCCAAAGTTGGTAAATTCACTTGGACTAATTACAGGATTGGAGACAGACATATAGTAGCTCATTTGGATAGATTTCTAATTCATAGTAGTTGTTTTTTTATGGGATTGGAATGCATATCTTCAATCAAGGCGTAAGGAAAATTAGACCATCACCAAATTATCTGATGATACATCATATGGATGACTTAGGTCCAATCCCATTTAGATATAACCTTTCTTGGTTGAAGGAAGAAGGCACCATAGAATTAATTAGACAAACATGTAGAAACCTAGTAGTGGGAGCATCTGTATATGTGTGGGAATAAAAAATAAAAATTGTAAAACATGTGTTAAGTAAATGGCTCAAGAAAAATTATCATCCCCCTAGACAAAAGAAAAAGGAGTTGATGAATCAATTAGAACTACATCAAAGCATGTTTGAGAAAAGTAATGTAGAACCATGTAATCTTGAAAAATAAAGAGAGATAACTAAGAAAATTTCTGTAATATGTAGATAAGAGGAAGAACTATGGTGATTAAAATCCCAAATCTCATGGCTTCAAGCGGGAGATAAAAAACCCTCCTTTCACAATAAGGTAGAATATCGTGAGCTAAGGAATCAAGTTAAATACGAAGTCCCTAAAGGAAGGCTAAAGTTGACCACCTTGGAGGAGTAAGCATGAAGCATATTGTCATTTCTGGGACCTCTTTCAAGAGAATAGAAAGGTCAACATGTCCCAAGATCAGGATTTTATTCAATGTATTCCCTCTATTGTATAAGATTTTTCTAACCTATCTCTTATTAACGAAAAAGAGGAGGAAGGATTTCTAGATGTAATTTGGGAATCCAGGTAAGGCTCCAAGTCTAGATGGCTTCAATATAAGCATATATAGAGTTTTTTGGATTATGGTAAAAAGGGATCTATTGCAGATGTTGAACAATACAAGAACAAAAGAAAATTTTGGAGGAAATACTAATTCATCCTTCATTTCTCTTATTCCCAAAGAAATAAATCCAATGAATTTCATTTGATTTCAACCCATATCTCTCTACAACTCAGCTTACAATATTATAATGAAGGTCATTGCATCAAGATTGAAAAAGTTTCTACCATATTTTATCTCAAAGAACTAGGGTGGCTTTATGCAACAGAGGAAAATATTGGATAATATCATTCTCAACCAAGAAGTAATTCATTCAACTAAGGAGGACGACAAGCCAGGGATGGTGATTAAATTAGATATGGAAAATTCTTTTGATTGGGTAATACATTCTTTCATTTTCTCAATGCTTGAAAATTTGGGATTTTATAATGAATTTATAAGATGGATCAAAACATGTATTGGTTCTCCATGGATAATACCATTGGTTAATGGCCAGACCACCCATTGTTTTGTTACATATATAGGTATAAGGTATGGATTCCCTATTTCTCCTCTTCTTTACATCATTATGGCTAAAATTCTGAGAAAGAATTTGGAAATATCTAGGCAGGAAGGTAAGCATGTGAGGTTGAGTATTGTATGGAATGTTAAGAGGGCGAACAATTCTTAGTTCTTAGAGACACTCTTCTACTTGAGCGAGCCTCTAAAATAATAGTAGCCTGCTTCAAAAATATTATAAACTCTTATCTATATCTATCTAGAGGGATGGTAAATGAAATGAAATGTCAATTATATGGGTGGAATTGTCCTGAATCGACATTGATTGAGATGTCACGGATTTCAAAATTCCCTGCTACCCTAGAATGGAGGTCATTTAAATATCTAGGAATTATAATTTCATTAGATGCATCCAATGTAGATGAATGGGAGGAAGTCTTGCAAAAATTTAGAAAAAGAATCCAATCATGGGGTGTTCAAGGGATAACTGTGGTAGGAAAGGCAATGTATTCTCCTTCCTCCTAGTGTATATGGTTTTAGCGCTACTTGTAGCCAAGGGAATAATTCATCAAATTGGGAGGAATTTCCTTTAGTGGGGAGGGAAGAATAATGAAAATAGATTTCATCTTGTGAACTAGAGCATTGTTCATTTATCCAAAATGTTTGTGGGATTAACAATGAAATATCCTAAGCTTGTGAATTTGTCTATGGGTTCCATGATAATGTGGCATCTCCTCTCAAACTCTAAACAATGGGTGAAGATGGCATTTGTAAATACTTCCATAAGAATAGGATTCTTAGACTAGAAAGAGAAATTTGGCTAGACTAGAGATCCAAAATATCATAATTATGTAAAGCGGTGGCCCCTATCATCATAGATAAATTGGGATGGAAAGATGGAAATGGAATGTACATCAATTTATGGAAGGATTGATTTCCACCATCAGATCTAGTTGATGAGAATGTTGGAGTTAAGGAATTTTCCAATTGGATGGAAGCAAAGGGATATGTTAAGATCACAAAAATTTCACAGTGGGATGAAAATGGTCATTGGATTGGTTGGCATTGTCCTGATACCCCCCAAATCTTCAACATCATTGGTTATCACTAGTTAAAGCTTTAAAGGGATTTTCTCCAATTGTAACCTCTAGGTTGGATCGAAGAACATGGATGGGCAATAAGAATAGTGCCTACTCAGTAAAGGTGGGTTATGAAACATAAATTCAAAATTTTCTACATCCTCCTTCAAATCGGCTTTGGGGAAGAATATGGAATAAGGATGGTATGCCTAAAATCAATCTTTTTTACCGGGATTTGGTCCATGGGAAATTTTTGATAAAAAAAAATATTAATAAAAGAAACATACAAGGGCTCTCTCAATGTGTTCAATATGAGAAGGAAAAAGAAGATATTCCACATGTCTTTTGACAGTGTCCCTTCACTATGGAGGTCTATAAAATAGCCTTGGAAAAGTTCAAGGAAATCTCAAGCGTCCCTGATAATTGGCAAGAAATGTTTGAGCAATGGAAATAAAAATTCCTTAGCAGGGAAACTAGACTTAGTCATCATGATAATTTGGATGTATATTCCAAAGAATATGTTTTGGGTAGTTTGGATTGCTCACAATAAATCAATATTCAATAACATCCAACCCAATCCAGTTATCTTGACCTCTAAAGTGGCCACGTTTATTTTTGAGACAATATCTGCTTGGGGTTCCAATCTGGAGGAATTCAATGATTTGTCATCGAATGAAAGGGATTGGGTCAACCTTGTTCAAATCTCAAATCAGGTTAGTAGCTTCAATCATAATAATTTTGTCTTTAAACCTCACATAAAAACAATGGAGTATGATGAAGTTCGAAATTGGAGGATTAACAAGGAACAACATTCTCTCTTTTTTGATGGAGCTTCGAAAGGTAACCCTAAGGAGGAAAGAGTGGGAGTGGTTATTTTACACCCCAATGAAGAAAAGGAGATTCAATATGCTTGGAGTTTTGGGATCTCATCTAATAACCAGGATGAAATCTTAACCTTATGGAAGAGATTATATTTGAAAATATCAATAAAAAATCAACAATTAATGTTCTTTGGAGATTCGATGATAGTAATTCAATAGGCTTGTAAGCTAAAAGAGGATTCTACACAAATCCAATCCTCCATCCTACATAGAATCAACTTGCGAATTGCAAAGTTTGATAATGTTGAATTATATCATGTAAAGAGGCATCTAAAGTTGGTGGCAGATTCATTAGCAAACTTGGGTGTCTCCATAGAACAAGTAGTGATGGTTCAAAACGGAAACAACATAATTATGAAACATTTATCATGATAATTAAAATTTGAATATAGATTTTAGGGGTATTAAAAAGAGTTAATGGAAGATTGGAAAGGTAGTTTTTTCAACATCAAAATGTAGACTCCACCATGGAATGTCGAACATGCTAGTTATTTATATTATGCTATGGTAGCCCCTCCACTTAGCTATATGCTAGATTTGTGCATACACTTGGTTTCTCTTCATGACTGATTTCATGGAAGTGGATAAGTGGCTGAAATTTTAATATGTTAATAAATTAGGAGGGCTTTAGAGTGACGGAACTCTCAAACTCAAGATGAAACATACATGATTGTGTGATTAATCTTTAATAGAGCTGGTTGCAATTTACAACGGTATTAACTTAGTGATGTAATGCTTTGTTTGGAAAATACAGGGGAATAATTATGGTATGGAAGTGATACGAAAAATGATGGGCTCGGGGAGATTGGCTTGTATGTTTATATGAAGAGGTCATGTGACATTGTTTCTCCAAGAATATTATCCTAGTTTACTTATTATCTTGAAGTAAGGCAAGTCACAGGTACAAAGGTTCAAATGGAGTGCCATTGCATTCTTGAGAAAGATGAAATCACTGTTCACTTGGTTCAATTGATGGCATCCATGGATCTCATTTTATCCCTACTTTCTGAGCAAGGGAAAATGGTATTGGAAAAATCCCAAGCTCACTCCACACTCTTGAATGAGAGAATAAGCATGATGTAGTCCAAATTGGAAAGATTGCAAGTAGCTTTCAAAAGAATAAATCTCAAGTTGGAAAGAATATCACTCTCAATTGATTTAGCGGAAATTGGGGAAAACAAGGAAGAGGCTGAATAATATTATGGGTAGTAAGGTGTAACATCAATTTAGCAAGAGATGGTAGACGAGCAGGTAAATGAGGAATTGGCTTCTTCTCATTCTTAGACAAGGCCTGGAAATCCTAGAACTGCATGTAATCTTGTTCTTGGGGTGAATATTAAAGGATAGTTTCTATTTTAGTTTTAATTGATGTTATGCAAATATACAATTATCTTAAGATTATTTTGGTGGCTATATAAGTTAAACTAGATTAGAATCGTTTTATATAGTTATAAATTTAAAAGTTATAGTCCTTTTTGGAGATTTCTAAACTTAGAAGACAAAGATTTTGTCAAAGATGTAAAAGGTTTTGGACTTCAAACCCGATTGAATCAATAGAAAAGCCATAACTATTTCTTTAAAAAAAATGGTTTCTTATGATATTTTAAGGTTTTTTATCATAAAATTTGGTATCATTTCATCTGATCCTATGGCTTTTCTCCTTCATTCTATAGATCATGGCATTTCAGTTGTAATTATTTTTTCTTGGATGTTTTAAAAGGTGAATTTTGAGGATTTTAAGGATAAATATGAACCATAATAAATATAGCAAGGTGTAACATCAATTTAGCAGGAGATGAAGAAGGTGTAACATAAAGATGAAGAAATATGTATATTATTAAACCATAATAAAAAAATACTAAATGTGGTCAACAGATTAAAATCCAAAAAGAATAATTTCCAAAATCAAGAAGAAATAAGGATATTGCATGAAGAGTATACCAAAAGTCTTGAAGATGAAATTTTCAAGAAGGTTCAATAAGCCCTAACTACAAGAAAGGAAAAATAAAAAATGCAATCAAGAATGGAAGAAGGAAAAAATAATCCAATAGATGGGATAACATTGTAGCTTCAAAAAGTGAAAGAAGACAAGATTCAAGAAGGTCATCAAAATATACTTGAAGAAGTTGAATTCCATATAAAGGGTGTGCATGTTAAATCTTATGGTATTATATCCAAGTATAGAGTAATGAAATACCAATAAAATATGATATAGGATTACATTGTATTCGAAAAGGAAATAGTTGAAATGGTTGTAGAGAGTGAAGGAAAACCATCAAATGTGAAACAATATTGACACCCGGATTAGAAGAAACATTCCAAGAAAGATAAGAAGATTGGTATCATCATTATCTAGTAAGAAGGTAGAATAATCATTAATATTGATGGAACAAATAATCACAAAACCTTCCGTAGGATTTTATCAAAAACCAACAAATACTACAAAGTAGGGAAGTCAGAAGAATAATACATGGAATTAAAGGAAATAAAATTATGCAACAACCAATCATCAATAATTAAGAACAAAAAGTGTTGAGTTTGAATGGATGGAACATAATCATGGAAATAAGAAATTATAGATATAAGGAACCTATATTATTTTGTTTCATCACATGTAACACCCTTAATTGTAAATCTTTGAGGACAAATCTTTTGAAGGATGGTATTATGACCCCAAGGGAAGAATATATGTGGTTAAATGTGTATGATATGACCCCAAGGGGAGAATATATGTGGTTAAATGTGTATGATATGACCCCAAGGGGAGAATATATGTTGTTAAATGTGTATGATATGACCCCAAGGGGAGAATATATGTTGTTAAATATGTATGATATGACCCCAAAGAGGGTCATATAAATTAAATGTACTTGAAATGTGTAAATTTATATGTAATAGGGTTAGCCAAATTATAAAGGGGCCACATGTGCGATGTGTGAATAGGTATAAATAGATATCATATAGTAAATAGTGAGGAAATTGATTTGGATGTATGAATGTATTGGGTTATTTAGAGGAGTTTTTCTTATTATTTAATTCATCTCTCTTTTCTATCTTAGATTTGTGATCAACTCTATCATTGATGTACATCAAATGTACTTCTAGTTTCTTATAAAACTTGAAGGTCAATAATTGGTTTCTTAGCTTCTAAAAGTTCCTTATGCATCTTGATCCTTTGTTTTGAAACACAAGCCATAACTAATCTTTTTAATTTTTATTTATTTTAATGAATTCAAAAACCAACAACTAATATATTCTCTAGAAGTCATGTTACAATTATACCATTCCTTCTTTAATAATTATTGGAAGTCCCCATTATGCATCCATGCATCATTGAATTTAAAAGGGCCTTATGGCCTAACATTTGGCCCTTCCAATTAGAATAGTATTAGAGCATGATATAAGATACCCCACTTTTATCCCATGATCTTAATATTCTCATTAATGAGAATAGGGCCCCTAAAATAAGAAAAGGATTAATACACATTTTATTTTTCTACACCCCAACGTAATTTTTCCATTCTGTAGTAACTATCTTAAATGGATCCATATCAATTAATACCATTACTTCAATTTTATGATGAAAAAAGTATTCTGGTGGATCCACTTAAGCACTTGTCCCCCAAACCAAAATGTAAAGGCTAAACAAATTTTCCTAATACATACAACACCTCACCCTCTATACCCAACACAAAGTACAATCCTAAAGTCTCCCTCTCCCTCTCAAAAGATCCTATTATCACATAAAGAAACCCATGTTAGTCGTTATATGTTTTTGAATATCTAGTCGAAGGGCTATAAAATATCTTTTACCTCTATGGTGAATCATCCTAGCAATCCATGAAATCTTCACCATTCTCCATATAAATTTTTAGCCTCTCCCTATTTCAACAGCCCTAATCATTCATTCAACATATCTCTAATTGTGACAAGAGGCGCTCTATAACCCAATAAGGGGAGATGTTGTCCCATAATGTTATATTTTAAAATAATAGAATAATGCTTATATTAAGAAATTAAAACTTATTAATAACAAAAAAAAAAAGTATTTCAGTGCCAACCATAAATAAAAATACTTCAATGTCCATTTTAAATCTACATCAACTTTATATAGACAAGCATAAAGTGGTTGAAATTAAAAAATTAATATGGAGTTGATATGTGGCATTTCAAAAATACTAATATATAGAAAGAGAGAAAAACAAGGCTCAAAGTCACGAGCTCAACATGTCAATCATGGAAATTAACATGTAGATCCATCTTAACCATATACCTATCAAATGCCAAGAGGTATAAAATCTCTCGAGGTGCAAACCTTTTTGAAGTGTTGTGATCAAAACGAGGTTTGCACCTTAAGAGATTTGAAACCCCTCAACCTTAATAGATCTATGGTTACAATGAATATACGTTGATATATTAATGAACATTTTGCCTTCATTCTTTGATTAAATCGCTTAAAAAATATGATTAATTTACATATGGGAATAATAGAAAATAAACATGGTTGGAGATAAAAAGACAAACTCTTATCATGTTATCTTTTCCTATCATTCATATTCAAATTATATTTTAGCCTTAATGCAACTAAACTTAAGTAATAGTAATGTTACCATACAATTCTATGCCACCTTATGATGATTTTCATAAAAACTATAGTCTTTATTTTCACATCACAACCTTATAATATCTAGTGGTGTACAATTAAAAAACTTGACATACTATGTTAGTTTCATATTCAATATCGTGCATCCAACCCACTTATACTTATGTTGTCCATGTTAATGACACATGGAACCATTAGCATAACACTTTGTAATATGTCAGTTATTCACTTTACCATATGTTATTCACTATGGAGTCACTCCCTCTACAGATCAAAATGAATTTGTAAATAAATATTTTGGAGTTTTTTATAATACTGTCCCCTCCTATTAATCATGAATAAAAGTCTCCTCCACACATATATATGGGAAGATTTTAGTTTACATGCTTATTATCATACTACTATAAAATAATATACTTCGATGGAGAGTGTAACGCCCTGAGGAGTCGGGCGCTCCGCACGACAGCGGGCGACCCACACAAAGGGCGAGGACATGATTCACCCGGCAACGGAATTGACTTGAGCGCAGCTCCAAAGCGGACAGGTCAACAACTATAACAGTTAGGATAGTTCAGCAGGAGGGCGACACAAAACGACAGTGCACCGATCAGTGTCGGGTCCGTTCATCACCACGGGCAAACAACAACAGAGCGGGACAGTAATGGGGCGAACGATCCAAGGATGAAGGACGCACGGTATAAGGAGCATGAAGGCCGAGTGGAGTTATACTTGGCATGGTCGACTTTGTAAAACAAAGGCCAACCTGCCAAGGTATTAACCACGTCGACTTAAAACAAATATCATGTGGGCGAAAGCTGTGACACATATAACCACATTACATGGCTTATGTGCACATAAAAATGCATATGAATAAGGATGTAATTAAACAAAATAAAATACATGGGCTTACGTATGGAGTAATGGGGTTAATGATGTAAATACACCACCATTAAATCATAAAAGAAGTCATGTATGGGCAGCCGACAGACTTTATGGACATAAAGGGATGGCGGTGCATGAAAATAATCCAAATGTAAATCATACGTGGGCTTCTTCATGGAAAAGAGGGTCGGCTTCAAAATAAATGACCTTGAAACATGGAAGAAGGAAAGCGTATATATATGGGATGAGAAGAGACTCATTCATCATCAAGGAACTTCACTCGAAGTCTCTCACATCTTCGCTCTAAAGGATCTTCACATAAGAGGCACAATGTAGTGCGAAAGTCTCCAAGTGAAATGCGCATTAATCTATGTGCTCGGTGGATTAAAGGCTTCGCATATTTTCGGTTGGCACTTGTGCAAAATAGATTCGGTGAAAGGGAGATTGGGTACACGATTGCTGCAGATTCGGTGAACGTTACAGGTGATCCGTGAGGAGCCCGTTCACAAACGGAGGTTGCAGATTCGGGGTATGAAATAAGGCGTTGCCTTGCTGTATTTTGAGAGCGTTGGCCATGAAGGTAGTCCGGCACACTCTTATTGTATTGGCGATGTAATTCTAAAGCGTTTGCCGTGAAGGTTGTCCTGCACGCTTAACTTGTACTATTGTATTATCAAAAGAAAACAGATTCTTAATATAATACGTCGGGCAGATTCTTTGGGAGTTTCCCCTCCCAATAGTTTATGTGTTCTTATGTGTGTTTTGGCATAAATGTTGGTGAATGATTTTCATAACTCGATTGTGGATTCTCTAATTGATAATTGAACAATAGAATTATAATTAAGGAATTATACCAGATCGGTTATAAGGCTAACACTTGTGCAGCAAAGTGAAACAAGTGTTGTGAAGGCGTAGTCTATAGGAAACGTTAAAAATAACTTGTCCGGTAGTGCCGCACCCTCCAATAAAGAAAAAAAAATAGATTGGGGGCGTGACAGTTGGTATCAGAGCTCGGTTGGAGAGCTGTTTGAGCAAAGGTTGCTCGTGAAGACTTGGACAAGGTGTTGTGAAGTTGAAGCTAGTGAGCAAATCGCTCGTGGATGGTTGACAGGTGAAGATGGAGGACTATCAAGATCTTGTAACCTTGAAGATTTGTGGCAGAGACGTGCTAGCGTTGGGAAGAATGGGAAGTTTTCATAACAGGATATCGGCACGATTTGCGGAAGAAACGGGACTGATATCTACCATGATTGAATGGGAGAGAGTCTGGTGGAAATTAGGAGTGGGGGAGATACAAGATGTACCCGTACAAATGGAAGGATGCAAAGGACTGCTGGACTTCGTGGTGACAAATACCGAAGGCATTGATGTAATGCTTGCAAGGGAAGGACTTCTTCAACTCGACCAGGTAACAGATGAGGTTGCTGGCCCGAAAGAGGAAGTCGTATTGACCAAAGATGATGAGGACTTAACTGTGGTGGAGGTCAAACTTGGAGATAATCAAGAGGAGCCCGAATCATGCAACTCGGGGACATGGACAGACGAAGACATCCATCTAGAAAGACCATGTGACGAGGAAGGGATGAAGGTGGCCGAACTTGAATTTAATCAAGTTGAGACAGAGACACACGGTTTAACAACATGGACAAACTCTTACATAGAGGAATCATGTGTCGATGAAGACCCGATGGAGGCAAAGCTTGAAGATGAACCAGGATCGTGCGGCCTGTCGACATGGCTGGGTGAGGTCACTCACATAGAGGACTCTCATGATGATGGAGATTCGATGGGGTCGAGACTTGAAGGTACTCAAGTTGGACGAGGATCGGATTTCTTGAGGGGTGATGATACCCACACGAAAGTTCAAGGCATGGTAAAGTATGAAGAATGCAGACGGAAGTTCTCAAGCATCTTGGATAGATTGGAGAAGGTGATGGGAGGACATCCCCAGATTCTTGAAGAACTTGCAGCCTTGGGAAGAGATGTTGAGAAACTTTTTCAGGTCAGTTGGACAAGGGAGCAAGAGGAAGTTGCAAAATGTACAAAATGTACGACTGAAGAGGAGGAAGTTTTTGTGACTAAAGATGTTGTAGAGGTGCCGACGGCTGAGGATGAACTTGAACTCGATCAAGTTGGACCGCGCTCGGATAGGTGGCATACATATGTAGATGAAGGTGCTCTCATGGAGAGACCTCATGACGATGGTACGAGGGTATCATATGAACATTTGGCAGATAGATCACATACAGGAAGGGACAAAAGCAGTTTGTCTAGGCTATGGATGATCGTACTATGGATGACTATGATGGGATGTTGGATGATGAATCAAGGATGGGCAGCGGTTGCAAGACTCGGTGGGGTTACTTGCGACCTTATGATGAAAGGGGCAAGGACCCGTGTCAAGGGGGTAAAACCGAACACATGGAAGGAAGCTCGAGAAGAGTACCTCCGGCAGATGGAAGACAATAGCAAAGGGAATGATGGGTGTAGGGGACCGAATATCTGAGGGGAAGATCGGGAGGCACACCGAAAACAGATAAAGCATGGAGATCTAGATCGATGGGTCGAATTGATAGATAAAGGGGGGCCGCATGGCTCACCTCCTTTGAGGCTTTCTTAGATGAAACAGGAGGCGGGCTCATTGTTGACTGCTCAAGGCAGTGAACCCATAAGGTGATTGGGCAGGTTGGTCCCAAGCGCAGCAGAGAATTGGGGATTCCCATGAACCTGAGCCAAGGACCGGAATTATGGGCGTGCGCACATATTAAAATGTGTGACACTTACTCAGGTATCCATACATGGTGAAATTGGAGGTCCGAGATGTTGGGGAGCCAAGGTTGTTGTGTTGCCGACCTTGATGTAGTATGGGATACATACTTCTGAAACGTGCACAGGATCGTGGATTGGAAGGGCGACTTGATGTGGAGGATTGACGAGGACACCATGGGATGGAATGTTGTCAGGAAGACAACAGAATAGGGTGGAGGAGGATGTAACGCCCTGAGGAGTCGGACGCTCCGCACGACAGCGGGCAACCCACACAAAGGGCGAGGACATGATTCACCCGGCAATGGAATTGACTTGAGCGCAGCTCCAAAGCGGACGGGTCAACAACTATAACAGTTAGGACAGTTCGGCAGGAGGGCGACACGAAACGACAGTGCACCGATCAGTGCCGGGTCCGTTCATCACCACGGGCAAACAGCAACAGAGCGGGACAGCGATGGGGCGAACGATCCAAGGATGAAGGACGCACGGTATAAGGAACACAAAGGCCGAGTGGAGTTATACTTGGCATTGGTCGGCTTTGTAAAACAAAGGCCGACCCGCCAAGGTATTAACCACGTTGACTTAAAACAAATATCATGTGGGAGAAAGTTGTGACACATATAACCACATTACATGGCTTATGTGCACATAAAAATGCATATGAATAAGGATGTAATTAAACAAAATGAAATACATGGGCTTACGTATGGAGTAATGGGGTTAACGATGTAAATACACCACCATTAAATCATAAAAGAAGTCATGTATGGGCAGCTGACAGACTTTATGGACATAAAGGGATGGCGGTGCATGAAAATAATCCAAATGTAAATCATACGTGGGCTTCTTCATGGAAAAGAGGGTCGGCTTCAAAATAAACGACCTTGAAACTTGGAAGAAGGAAAGCGTATATATATGGGACGAGAAGAGACTCATTCATCATCAAGGAACTTCACTCGAAGTCTCTCACATCTTTGCTCTAAAGGATCTTCGCATAAGAGGCACAATGTAGTGCGAAAGTCTCCAAGTGAAATGCGCATTAATCTATGTTCTCGGTGGATTAAAGGCTTCGCATATTTTCGGTTGGCACTTGTGCAAAACAGATTCGATGAAAGGGAGATTGGGTACACGATTGCTGCGGATTCGGTGAACGTTACAGGTGATCCGTGAGGAGCCCATTCACAAACGGAGGTTGCAGATTCGGGGTATGAAATAAGGCGTTGCCTTGCTGTATTTTGAGAGCGTTGGCCATGAAGGTAGTCCGGCACGCTCTTATTGTATTGGCGATGTAATTCTAAAGCGTTGGCCGTGAAGGTTGTCCGGCACGCTTAACTTGTACTATTGTATTATCAAAAGAAAACAGATTCTTAATATAATACATCGGGCAGATTCTTTGGGAGTTGCCCCTCCCAACAGTTTATGTGTTCTTATGTGTGTTTTGGCATAAATGTTGGTGAATGATTTTCATAACTCGGTTGTGGATTCTCTAATTGATAATTGAAAAACAGAATTATAATTAAGGAATTATACCAGATCGGTTATAAGGCTAACACTTGTGCAGCAAAGCGAAACAAGTGTTGTGAAGGCGTAGTCTATAGGCAACGTTAAAAATAACTTGTCCGGTAGTGCCGCACCCTCCAATAAAGAAAAAAAAATAGATTGGGGGCATGACAGAGAGAAATGGAAGAAGATTTAATGTATTATTGGGAAAAATATTAATGGTAGTTCATATTCTCTTAATATTATATCCTCTAATGGAATAGTGAAATTCTACTCTTGCATACAATTTTTTTCTTATACTTATCCTAGTCATATTTCTATTACTTATTGGTATTTAGCAAATAGATACTTCATTTTATGTTAATGTTTCTTCTAAAGTATTTTTCCATAGCATTAAGGTTAATATTAATTTTTATTGTCCCTATGATATCAACCCTAGTATCAAGATTAGTTGTATGTGAGAGATAATTTTCTTAAATTCAAATATTTTATTCTTTTATATTTTTTTAAATAACGATTTTTTTTATCAAAAAACACAAGGTATTCTTTCTCACATATATGAATGGCATCCTTAGTAAACCTCTTAGCAAAGAGTAAAACACCTAACCTAGGTGAATTCAAAGAAATCACTTAGTAACGCGGAAATAGCCAAATATCTAACAACATTAGGAATAATCGATATAGATAACTTCACTACGATGAAACCTCTTTACATACATATTAGTGGACCTGGATAATTTTGTTTTAAGGACTTTCATATCATGTCCTTGGAAACTAGTGAGTCAAAGTGGAATTTGTGCATAATTCTATTATGAGTTGTGTAGGATCACATGAAATTATCTCAATGAAAACAAAAATATTTAATATCATTGACAGATTGTCCCTATGATATCAACCCTAGGATAAAGATTAGTTGTATGTGAGAGATAATTTTCTTAAATTAAAATATTTTATTCCTTTTATATTTCTTTTAAATACAGTTTTTTTTTTTTTTTTGAAATGAAAAAACACAAGGTATGCTTTCTCACATTTATCAATGGCATCCTTAGTAAACCTCTTAACATAGACTAAAACACCTAACCTAGGTGAATTTAAAAAAAAATCACCTAGTAAGATGGAAATAGGAAAATACCTAATACCATTAGGAATAATCAATATAGATAACCCCATTGTGATGAATCCTCTTTACATACATATTAGTGGCCCTAGATAATTTTGTTTTAAGGACTCGCATCTCATGTCCTTGCAAACTAGTGAGTTAAAGTGGACATTATGCATAGTTTTATTATAATTTGTGTAGGATGGCATGAAATCAACTCAATGAAGGCAAAAATATTCAATATCATACACATATCCAAAAATAAATATATACATAAAAGGAAAAAATGAATTAGAAATTCATAATAGGGTTAATTATGGATCTTAAGATATGATTTACATTCTCTCTTCTACAATCCCTAGTTCTTGGCTACTTTAAATTCGTGCTTAACTCTCTATCCATGGCATGTAGAGGAGAATTCCTTACTGAATTCCCTCACCTTCAATGGATGTATCCTCCTTCTAAGCAATGTTGGCTTCCATCTGTAGCTCCTCTTTAAAGAAATCCCCCTCTCTCTCATCTCGTGAACAAATTAGTTGCAACTCTAGAAGTGCTCTAAAATTCCCTCTTCCACCGATTGCTACTTGCATGAAGGTTATCCCCATCATCGAATGTGCCTGCATAGGTAAATTCATAGATCTACAACCATCCCCTCATGCAATGGATCTATGGCTACAAAATAACTATAGTCTCCTATTTTTTACTTTTTATTTATTTTGTGGAAGGGATTTCTATAGCTTCATGTTTGATCTTAACGAACATAAGGATTTGATCTTTAGAATGGGGACATAGTTCATGGGCCCTAGAGATATGTACATAGATAGTTGGTCTCTATATTTTCATGTAGAGGTAGATGTTCCCTAAGTATTTCATTTGGACATGTCTCTATCACATACCCTTGCACTATTAAAATGATAAAGTACTGCAAATAAGTATTCCACTTCACACGTTATGGAATATTTATATTTCTTTATATTTAGGGTAATTGGAGAGGGGTATGTTAAATGTGAATAAAAATCCTTTTTCCAAAAAAATAATTTTATTATATTTGCACTACTTAAATCAACATGTACTTATCTTAGTGATACATTTATTAATTAAAATTAATATCTAGAAAATTTCATAATTGTATGCAATATATTTTTTGTGCTCCATCAAACCTATCCAATGGCATGTCTAGAAGCATCTATGTTGATTTAACCTAGAATTTTTTTTTAATATTAACTAGGAAATGAATAAAAATAATCACAACTTCATTCCTAATATCTTTGAAATGATTATAAAACTTCCTAATTGAAATATACTTAATCATAATTTAATATATTTAAATAATTCACCGCATATAAAATATGTATAATAATCTTTTTGAGTATTCACTTTTACTTAAAATTGAATTTTTTTATATGAATGATAAATTTATCTTTCTCTGTTATGAACCCAAAACTCATTATGATCCCAAATTTTGTTCACATATATAAACTAAATTAAAAATAAAGTAAATTAAAATTAAAATTTAAAAATAACTAGCCAAAAATTATAAAGTCTACCAAAAAACCATTATAAAACCATGTTTT
Organism: Pinus taeda; assembly: GCA_000404065.3. Lineage (NCBI taxonomy): Eukaryota > Viridiplantae > Streptophyta > Pinopsida > Pinales > Pinaceae > Pinus > Pinus taeda. Next base: position 250,965 of record APFE031247075.1, on the reverse strand, counting down.
TTAAATTATGAGTTAAAATATATTGATATTGGTAATGTTACAAATAATGGGCCGAAGTGCTTCAATCATCCTCTCTAAGTCTTTATAATAACAATGCTATAAAAATACACTACAAAAATAATTAGATACAATTCTAATACTTCATTTATCATCTCGATTAATTATATAAGAATATTAATAAGATTTATCATAAACGACCATTTAAACAATGTTGTTGCATACTCAAAATCATATTCTATGTATCTTTTAACTTGATATAGATTTGGTGGTAACCATAATTGGGATCAATTTTACTCCAAGTATTTGAAGTTTGTTTATCATAAATGTAGGTCAATTAATCTTATTCTTCATCCCGATCCTTCTCAAGAGCTTTTTTTAAATGAAAAACTTTCATGTTCTATCCTTATTCAAGGCTATAATCATAGAATATTTATAAAAAAATAATATAATTTAATG
>APFE031247075.1:225056-241824 GCA_000404065.3 Pinus taeda | reverse complement strand
TATAGTAGGTTTGTATAAGGTTTAGTCTCCACCATGTAATTGGTTTAAATTTTGTTGGGAGGGTTTGAGGATGAGAGCCACTTTCAGAATAATTAAATTATCCCAAGGGGTGTCCAAACTCAACCAAGCTTTGCACAATCCTAGTGATATCATCCCACTGGAGGGCACATCATTCTTTCCAACATTGGAGCTTAACCGAGCCTAAGCTTGGCCTAGTTCATATATATATATATATATATACACACACACACACATAGAAATACACATACATAATGTTTTAGTGAAACGTGAAATCATTGTCACTAATATAATTATTATTTATTTATAATATTCTTAATCAATTAATGAAATGAAATTAATATAATATTTTTATATTGATTTTCATTATTTAAGTCCAAGTTGGGAAGCTCAATTGGGGGTTGCCTTGTTATGAAGTACTATATAAACCATGATATTGCATGTTCAAATCCCTTGTGGGTCAAGCCAACCTTTTTTTGTAACCTTGGCAAGACTACATCTTTATCATGTCCCATTTATCACCTCGATCGAGGCGGGGAATTGAACCGATGACCACCAAGGAGTGCCTTAACAGAACACCCAATCACCGTCTATCTAAGACCCTGTGGACCTTGTGGGTCAAGCCAATTACAAAAAAACAATTTGTACTATTATCCATCATTTAAAATTATAAATGATCATAATTTGTTAAATTAAATTGATTAATTTTAAATTTATTAAATTAATGTTATCCAAAATTAAAAATAAAAAAATAATATTATCATAGATTTAGAAAAATAAATTATAACATTGCTATCTTTTTTATATATTGAATGTGAAATATAATTTACGCCACAATTCAATATAAAGAAAATGTAATTTCCTAGTGTAAGGTGATAAGTGAAGTGCAAGGTGAGGGGAGGGAATGGTTTTCATCACCTCGCATAATGAATGAGATCGACCAATATATCATTGTTCAAGAAAGACCACGCTACTTAAAATTATTAGTTGGCAATCCTTAAAAAAATAGACTTTCACTCCTGCTAAATATGTTTGAGTCTTGAATTATTAACTTCTTTCTTTATATCTGAAAATAAAATATTTAAATATTTATTTGAAGAGTATATTTATATAATTTTTATATAAATAATGATATATTACTAACTTACAATATATAAAATTTAAATTAAATATTAAATTTTTATTTCTACATTAAATATTTAATTTAATATTAAATTATTTATATATTAATTTTAGTGATAGTACTTTTTTAAAGACTAACAAACGTGTTACGTCTATATAGATACTACTAACAGGCATCAATATAACGATGAAAGTGGTTGAATTATATAATTATATATATATATATATAAAGTATATAAAAAATGTAAATAGAATATAGTATATTATTATTATTATTATTAAATTTTAAAATCATGATTAAGTGAGATATCAAATTTTAAAATTATGATCAAATTGAGATATCAAAGTGGGGACAAGGGATTTAAGGTGTAGTGATTTCACGAGTGCTAAATCTACAAAAGCATACATATTTTATCCTTCTGGTTTTGAACTTGTAACTTATTATAAGATAGATTTTCAAAATAATAATTCATTTTAACATTTTAATCCCAAAATTCATTTTAACATTTTAATCCCAAAATATTTATAATAAAATTTTTTTCGCTATCAAATTGACTTAATTTCTTATTTTATATGCAAAACTTAAACAAACATTGTATTTTATGAAAATTTATAACTTACTTAACTTCTTATTCCACTTGCAAAATCTAAACAAGTATGGTTTCTTAGGAATAAAATGTCATAATCAAAACCACTTGGGTTCCTTCCCCATTTACAAAATCTAAGTGATAACTGATTACTGTGTGGTACTATGCTTTGTGAATTATCACGAAGGGACTTTGTTAAAGTAACACATATACCCTATCATTTTCATGACTAACTAACTAAAGTAAATAGTTAATTTATAAGCTATATGTATAAATATTAGTAGCAAAATGAATTGCATAGTATAAACGTAGAGCATTGGGACTTCTGAATGGCTACCCATTCTAAGATTCCTTTAATTCAAATACATTAAGTGTAGATTTTTTACTATAATCAAATACACTTAACTTACTCAGCAATTTGTAAAATCTTATTAATATTATATTTTTATATTATTTAATTATATTTTATTTGGTTATTTAGTTTTTGCAGCACCATCCTTTTTATTGAATGGTCACGTAAATTAGAAATAAGTTAAACATATTATTATTTATTATATATATATATATATATATATATATATATATATATATATATATATATATATTAATTAATTAATTAACTAATTAAATTAAGGTGAAAGCAGTTTTAAAGAAATTATATTATTCTAAATATTTTAAATAAAAATATTTCAAAAATCAACATAAAAGGAATTGAATGAATTGCAAAGTATTTTATAATAATAAATATAACTATTTATAAAACGATTTATTTAATTTATTATTTTTAAAATATTAATTTAAGTATATATAGAATAAATATTAAAAATATTTAAAATTAATATGAGAAAACTATTATTAAGATGAACTGAGTTATTAAATTAATATATAACTGGATAAGATTTTATGATTAGGATAAAATAATAAAATATAAAACCATAATTATCTTATTATATTTATAACTATTTTTAATATATTTTGTGATATTTTTTTCCTTTCATTTAATTTTAAAAAAAATAACAATTTTTTATTATAAATTTAATTTAAATTAAATTAACAAAAAAAATCTTAATTTATAATATAAGAAATATTAAAGAACGAATTATATCTTAAAATTTATAGGTTGTTCTTTTAAATTAAAATTTAAGATCTATAAATATAAAATTATCATATAAATACCATAAAATATTTCTCAAATAAAAGTTTAACTTTATTCTTGAAGTAAAAATGAAAAGATAATGTTGAGTGAAACATGAGCAACTCCCATTGAAGCAATTGCTATGGTGTAGCTCATAAGATATCTAAAAAGAATTGAACAAATGAGAATAGGTAGATGACCTAATGTTATCTTCAATGAAGCCATGAGTGAAAGAAAGAAAAAATGGATGAAACAAAACTACATATGGATGCAAAAATGGAATATCTACCTCAATGCCTCTTCCACAAATAGCAAGGAGCTAAAGGATTTTGTTATGGAGAAGTTTTGTAAAATGGTATGGGGAAAATAGTTGGGTAGAAAGAAGAAATATTACATTGAGGAATTCAACCCTATGTGTGATCTACAACAAAAAGAGTTCATTGGAGCTAGCATTTCATGGAGGCAAAAGGCTCTTATTGCTCAATTAAGGACCAACTCACATCAACTTTAGTGTAAAACAAAATGGTGGGAAAGGCCTAAAGAAGCTTGGGAAGAACGGGTGCGTACATTTTGCAAGTTTGGGGTTGTTGAATCGGAAAAACATTTCATTTTGGAATGTGATGTATTCAAAGACATTAGAGAAAGTTATGAGAACATATTAGCATCGCTTACTTGGCATTGTCTTTTTAGCGAGGGGATTGTTGGAAGGTTGGGTCAGCTCATCATCAATATGAATTGAAAAAGGATTGAATTGAAAAAAACAAAAAACAGGGAACTAATGGTCTCATAGAATATTTTTAGTCTCCTGGACCTTCAAATATCATTTCATTACATTTCATAGCAAATATTACATTTATAATCCAAAAGGAGCGTATGGATTTTCATTTGCAATATACTGAACCTTACATTTAGAGTAGATTTAAAATAGGAAATTCCATTCTCTTGTTGATTTTTTTTTTTAGCTTAAATTATTTAATTAAAAAAAATTTAAGATAATTTATTAAGGGTAAATTAATTGATTTGAATGTCTTGGATTACTGTTGCGCTGCATTGCTACTCTACATGACCTAGACTACGAATGCTCTGCTCGCAACTGCCTCTCAGTGGCCCCCTGCTGCTAAGACCTTGGAGCAAATGGACCCTCCAGAGGATGGAGAGCCACCACCAGATCGTCATCAAGAACCTGAAGATTCCGCAAATGCGTTTGATTCTCTCATATCTGCATGGGACCTCCAAAAAGGAAGCCATCTGTAACCAAGTTCATCAAAAGATTGGATGACATTCCTGAAATCTCCCTCCCACCTGCCCTCCCGTGTAAAGTAGTGTTATCTCTTGCTAAATGTAGCCTACCTGGGAAGTTTACTGGACTATGGCCATCACACAAGACGATTTAGAAATGGGTTGAAAGAAATTGGACCTTGTTGATCAATGGTAAATTTTCAATAAGGTTTTGTGGAAGAGGGTACTACACCTTCCATTTCGAAACCAAGGAAGACCGAGATCTAATATTCAGAAACAGCCCATACTTCATGGATACGAGAGGACTATATTTAAATCAATGGACTCCATATTTCAACCCTAAAATGGATGTACCCAGCGTTGTGCCAATATGGGTTAGGCTACCACATCTTCCTCTCCACTGCTAGGGAGATGAATCAGTAAAGGCCATTGGAAACAAAGTAGGGAAATACATAGATAGATGTGAACCAAAGAAGAACATGCATGCTTGCGCTAGAATATGCGTAGAATTGGATCTAAGGAAAGGGCTTCCAGAGGCGATAAAGATTAAAGTGGATCAATGGATGCACATTCAACAGCTAGATTATGAACAAATCCCATTCAAGTGCAAGGTATGTCACAAATATGGTCATTTCGCTAATAGATGCTAAAAAAAAAGAAAATGAAAATGTAGAAGAACCATAAAACAAATGGGAACAAGCTAAATGAAAGAGATCATCCAATAAATAGCCCTCCCTACTTCATCGCAGCCCGAGGTCACCACAGAACCTTCTCCTCCATCACCTAACACAAACATCCCTTCATCTCTCACAAAACTGAACCGCTTTGGGCCCTTGGAAAAGCCCTCAACTCCTCCTTCATCCAGATCCCCTCTACATCCCCATAGATCCCCAATTATAACCCCTCTTCCTACAAACACCCGCACTCCCTCGCCCCCATCTATTGATCGAATACTAACTAGAATTCAGTCCAAGGAGTCCCTTCAAAATTTTGAACAACAAAAAAAACCAGGAAGAAAATCTAATAAAAAGTTTAGGGAAGTAGCAGCCAAGGAGATGGCTTTAGGTATGTAGCAACCAATGGATTCTTTTTTTGGGAAAAGTTCTGGAAACAATGAAAAAAACCATCAGAGAGGGAAAGGTCCCGCTCACCACCAAACAAATAAGTAATGATAGTGGTCTCTTGGAATTGTCATGGACTAGGAACAACTTACAAATTAAATGCAGCAAGAGACGTTCTAGCAAAAGAATCCCCAGATATATTCATGATTCAAGAGACCAAAATAAACAACCAAGAAACTGGAAAAAAAAAAAAAAAAAAAAAAAAAAAAAAAAAAAAATAAAAAAAAAAAAAAAATTGATAAAAAAATTAAAAAATTATGAAGGAGCAACAATACATGCTATAGGAGCCTCAAGAGGAATTTGACGCTCAGGAAAAAACGAGAATAGGAAATGATACAACAAAAATAGGAACAACATTGGATCAAAACAGACCTACAGGAAACAAGCACAAAGGAGCAATACAACTTCATCAATATTTATGCCCCAAATCATTACAGGGAAAAAGAGAAATGTTGGAGTACATAAAAGAAACTCTAATTGAAGTCCAAAACGGGAAAATGATCCTGGGAGGTGATCTAAACTTGGTTTGAAATGTAGAAGAGAAATTCGGAGGGTCATATCATGTTGACCCATCCAGGCAAGCTTTGGAATTAATAATGGAACAACATAAATTAATTGATATCCCCCCAAGCGATGGGAAATATACATGGATTAATAAGAGAGTGGGAAAAAGTAATATAAAGGAGAGGCTGGATCGAATATTTGTACAAGAAAACATCGCATCATGCTTCAACTCCGTAAGATCCAAAATTCTCCACATAATGGCATCTGACCACAAGCTAGTGGCAATCATATTGGGAAAAATGGATAATCAAGGACCTATCCCATTTAAATACAACCCAATATGGGATAGCAACGAAGACTTCAGAAATCAAATCATAGATGTTTGGGCATAAAATGTTGAAAATGGCAACAAGAAATGTTAAAAATAGAAGTGCTAAAAATAACACTGCTATAAATAGAACTTTGGATACTAGTGCTGGATTGAGCAATAGGGAATGAAAAATGGAAGTGCTAAAAATAGCATTTCTATTTTTAGTAGTTCGAGATGGATTCCAATTTTATTCAGTCCCTGGACTAAAAATAGGAAGTAAAATTCGAATTTGAACTTAACAGCTATTTGAAAATAAATTAATTTATTCACCATGAGTCAATTAGCTGTGAAAAATCAAACATGAAGTCTACGCGAGGACATGCAAAAATTTCTCTATTAATTGAGGAATTTATCCATCAGTTAAAGAGATAAGGATGATTTCTAATTTGAGTTGTAATTAGTTGGCTTAGTTAACTGAGTCAAGTCCAGTTAGATTGATTTAAACAGTTTGTTTAAATTAATGTGAGTTCAGTTAGTTAATGCATGCTTGCATATAATTGCTGCATTTCAAATAACTGAATATTCTCTCATGAATAACTCATGCATGTCAGTTTAGATAGAGACCCAATTGAGATCAAAGGAGGGACAATGTACTATCAGTTGGATGGATTTTTCCTATAAAGGAAACTCATCCATGGAGAAGGATTTATCTCCTTTAGGATTGCACAGTTACATCAGAGGTTAGTGAGTGTGTGAATAGGCCAATTCACACAAGTGGCTGCACTGGACCCCAAGGAAAATTGCGCAAAGAAATAGGAGGTTTGGAGGGTAAAGGAGAAGGTTTGAGAGAGGCCTTTGACTGTCTATGGGCAGCAGAGGGATTGCAGAGAGAGAAGGATAGCTTGTGAGTTGATTCTTTTTGTAATCCAGACTATATTTCCACTTGTATGATAATACAGAGTTGGGGTTTTAAGCTGAGACTTCCCCCTAGTTATATCTTTTGTGCTATGTGTGATTGATTCCTTCTTACAGTTATATGTGTTCTTATTGATGTTGCTCATGTTCGATTAAGCTTCCGCTAAATTGGTTGTAGAAGTAGATCAAGTATTTTGCTTTAGTCTATTGCATTGTAAGGTGATCTACAGGTGGGAATTTCTACATAAAGGATTACAAGATCATGCCATTATGTTTGGGAAAAAAACCTTAAAAAATTGATAATTAAGCTAAAGACTTGGGCAAGAGAAAATGAAATATAAAATGAAAAAAGGAAAACAGAGTTGCAAACAAAAATGGACATCATGCAAAAGGAAAAGGAAAACAAAGAGGAGGAAAAACAAGATTACTTAAAAGAAAAAGGAGATTTTTTGGGAAATATATATAGAAAATAGAAAAGAGGAAGAAGAGATGAAACTGAAATCTAGAAGCCTCTGGCTGAATGCAGGGAACAAAAACACAACCTTCTTCCACAACATAATGAAAATAAGAAGAGCAAGAAATCAGATAGACAAAATCTAAGTTGATGGGCAAGAGATAAGGGGAGAGGAGGAGCTGAAAAAAACAGCATACAATCATTTTAAAAACCTCCTAACGACTAATGAAGACACAACAGATTATGAGAAATTCCTTTAGCACACACACAAAAAAAAAGAGAAGATCATAATTCAGAAATAAACAAAGAGATCTTAGAAGAGGAAGTAGTTGTAGCCATTTGGAGCCTCCACCCAGACAAGGCCCATGGGCCAGACAGTTTCACAATTGTATTTTACAAGTAACATTGAATATTATAAATAAGGATTTCTTAAGAATGGTAAGAAAAATATTAAAAAAATGGGAAGCAATACAAAATCTTCTTATCTAGTTCTAGTTCCAAAGGAGCCCAATCCCTCCACCTTCAATAGATTTCTTCCTATCTTCCCTTGTAACTCCTCTTACAATATTATTATAAAAATAATAGCCAATAGAATCAAGAAAGTGCTCCCGGAAATAATATCTGAAAATCAGGGAGGCTTTGTTCCTAGCAGGCAAATTATTGATAATGTAATTGTTGTAGAGGAATCCATTCATACAAGCATGCAAAGGAAAGAGAAAGGAATCATTATACAATTAGGTATGGAATCATTATAAAATTAGATATGGCCAATGCCTTTGACAAGGCCAGTCTTCCATATCTAATGGTAGTACTAAAAAATTTTGGGTTCTCCCAAGATATAATAGAGGTCATCCAAGCCTGCATTTCAGTCCCATGGATTGCACCTCTTATAAACAGAATACCAACCAACTTCTTCCATAGCATGAGAGGTTTGAGACAAGGGTGCCCACTCTCCCCTTTTCTCTATATCATAATGGTTGAAACACTAAGCAGAGCCCTAAAAAAACAAAGGAGAGAAAGAAACATCACAGGTCTCCAAATTGCAAGAGGATTCAAAAGCATCAATCACTCTTATTTTGCAGATGACACCCTCTTGTTGGGAGGTGCTTCAGGTATAATTGCAAGAAGATTAAAAAAAAGTCTTGGAAGACTTTCTTCAATTCTCTGGGGAGCTTTTAAATAACTCAAAGTGCAGAATATATGGCTGGAACACTCCCCCCAGAATCATGCAAAGGATATCGCAAATTCTTGAAATCCCCACTCAAGAAAAATGGACCCACTTCTTCTATATTGGGCTTCCTGTCTCCAAATAAAATATGAAGGTAGAATTATGGATCAAACAGATTTAAAAAATGAAAGATAAAATCCAAAAATGGGGTATGATGTGGCTCAATATGGCAGGCATGGTGATTTTGATTAAGGCATTACTAACGACACTCCCAATCTATCAGTATGCAATAATTTTGGCACCAGCAAGTGCACACAAGCAAATAGAATTAATAATAAGAGGCTTCCTATGGCAAGGAGGGAAACAAGAGAACAAAAAATTTAGTTTGGTTAAGTGGGAGCAAGTCACATTACCATATGAACAAGGAGAATTATCCATAAGATTCCCTGACTTAATGAATGTTGCATTAGGAATGAAAATCATATGGAGAATGATAACAGGAAAGGAGAGTTGGTGGAAAAAAACTCTTGCTACAAAATACATGAACCAATCTAGAACAAAGTTATTGATTGAAAATATTCCCGTAAGGCCATGCACACAAGTTTGGAAGCTTGTGAAAAAGACAATCCCACTACTCAGAAATTCTATCTCTAAAATCCCAAGCAACGATAAAATGGTCTCAATCTGGGAGGATAGAATTATGGGAAAAAAACCTTTAAAGCTCCAACCAAATCTTGAAGGCATTCAAATCTGGATGACAAAAAGAGGCCTGAACACACTTCACTCAATCTCCACATGGGATTAGCGAGATTGGCATGAATGGAAAACTATAATAATCCCTTCAAATCTGAAAGGCCAATGGGACAGATTAAGGCAACGCCTCAAAGGAGTAGCTCCCATAAGAATTGAGGAAGAAGATGCATTTGCATGGGATCCAAGCAGAGTAGGATACATAGTCAAGACGGGTTACAAAGCTCTCCAAGTTCATCAAATCCAACAGGATTGAGCTCCTTGGAAATCAGTATGGAAGACTGAAAGCCTACCTAAAATTAAAATATTTATTTGGACTCTCTTAAAAGGCAAAATCCTAACCTCCAAAAATCTAAAAGAAAAGGCTCGAATGGTCCATCCAGGTGTTCTATGTGCCTGAAGAAAGAAGAGACCATCCATCACCTATTTCAGGATTGCATGATAGAAAAAGAATGTTAGAAATAGCTCTCAAGCACTCTGGAAATCAACTTAAATTTCGCAAACTCATTTTTTGATTTCTTCCAAGCCTAGCAGAAGGCATATCCCTATCCAACAAAGAACAAGGTGACAGTTAATAGGTTCTGGAAATGCCTTCCAGCAGTCTTGTGTTGGCAAATATGGCTCACAAGAAATAAAAGTATCTTTAAAGAAAAGACTCCAAGAATAGGGAAAATATTATCAAAAACTTGGGGCTTAACATTGGACATCTTAAACACAAAAAGGACTACAACAATGGACTATAACATCTTAGAGCAAGAGGAGAAAGGATGGATCAAGAAATCTATAATAAAAAAACAATGGGAAACTCCCACAACACAAAGTTGGAAAATTAGTCTAAATGAAGAAGAATTTGCAAATTGGAAAGAAAAAAAAGATACAACCTCTTCTTTGATGGGGCATCAAAAACAATCCTGGGAAAGCAAGAGCAGGAGGAATTATAAGCAATCCCGATGGGAAAGAAATAGTCTCATATGAATGGGGTCTGGGAGAAACAACAAACAACAAAGCAAAAGCGCATGGTTTGTTAATAGGATCAAGGATAATTGAAAAGAGAGTCATTCGAGACCCAATTATAATTGGAGATTTAGCAATCATAATAGAGGCAATGGCTAGGAACAAGAGCCCCAACAAGTCAGCCATAATAGAATCTGTAAGAGGATAAGAACTAATCTAGAAGTTTCAAGAAAGGTTACTTTCAAGCACGTTCTGAGAGAACACACTAAAATTGCTAACAATTTTGCAAACAAAGCAACCAAAAGAACTGAAGGAACCACCGGGGAAAATGAAGAGATATATTACAATTCAGTTCCATAAATAAGACAATTGTCATGGAAAAAGATTCTCTCAATAAAGAAAAATAATGAAAACTACCAAAATATCCTCAAAAGGACAACAACAAATCATCGAGAAGATATGTCAGCAGTAAATCTTAGATGGAAATCATGGGCTCCCTATCAAAAAATCTGGAGCAAATCAGCATCCAACTCTAGCTCGAAGACCAAGGAGGATTGTGATCCTATCGAATGAATGGCATAGTAAACTATCTCATCGTTGACAAAAACCGATGCAATTCCTCCTTTAAAGCGTAAGCATATCAACACTCCTCCCCAATGTATTAGTGTTAAAATTATCTCAATTTCTCTATTTCAGTTATCGCGCAGTGCCATCAAAATTCCCCCTACGACACTTCCTCTCCTAATCCACCATCTGAACTCTTTACTCAAAATTCTCTTCCCATATAATCTTCATCCTGAGCCTTACAAAAACTCTCATCCTCTGTTGGCAAAGAAGCTCAAGAAGCGCTTGCCCTATCCTCTCCTCCAAGACTCTCCCTCACACCATTTCTATCTCTCCACTTCATTACTCACAGACACCAATAAGCTCACTATAGGTTCTCCATCCAAGTAGTCCCAACGCTCCTCTTGTCCCACACATCGTGCATCCCTAAGCTCCTTCCCCATTATTACTCTGTCAGTTAGCTTATGCTCTGTTTCCTCTTATGTTTCAAAGGAAGGGCAACATACCTCAAAAACAACAACCCCTATAAATCTGGAAATCAACAGACCAGTGAAATACAAAGATAGAAAAGGGAACATTATAGGTAACAGAAATCACAAAAATAACATTAGCAAAAGGAACAACAACTACCTCAAAAACACAGAGAGTAGGTTTTAACCCCATACAGAAATTACCTGCATACGAATTCTAAATCACAGGAAAAATAAAAATGTGAGAGCATAACACATAAAACACATATACACAAAGATTTCCCACTAGATCTCAAAATCGAGACTACCAGCTTGATTTTTCATTATATTCCTTTCAATGTTACAATACATATTTATACATGCCGAAGCATCCAATACCATGGACCGAAAAACCATCATGTCCAATACCATGGACCAAAAGACCATCGATCCAATACCATGGATCAGAAAACCATCCGTCCAAAAAACATGTGCGAAAATCATGCACAAAACCATAGGTGGGTCCGCCCAACCTAACATAGGGTCCAAAACCAAAATTTTGCCTGCCCCGGACCCCATAAAGTGGGGTTACGGGTACCCCTCAAACCCCCTATTAACTATGTGGAAAGAATATAACAAAACCCAACACAGAGAAGGAGTCGACCAAGTTGGAATTCAATCCAATTGAGAAAGTAGTAAGGAATGACACATGTGCAACATGAAAGGTAAATACATTTATGATCAGTAGGTTCCAAGATTCTCTTCAAGACCTAAAATCGGAAATGAAGATAGAGTTCAGTTATCAAAAGAGAAATATGGAAAGCCAAAAATATGAGATAATGGCACTCAAGAACAAATGTGTGCACTTGGATGAAGTGGTAGCACACATCAAATCCTCCACTCTGAGCCAGGAGGGAGAAAACTCAGTCCACCAAGGAAAGAAGCAGCTCTCCTCCCAAGAATAGTTAGTCCATAAACCATGAAAAAAAAACAAGTTAATGTTTTGTAAATTTATATTACTTGCAGGCCAATATGTAAGGCAATATGCCAGGATAGATATAGGAATAATTAGAATTTTGGAATTCAAGCATAGAAGCATGGATTGTGTTCCTATCATACTTCTACAACTTGAAATTTATATGCATCGAATGTAACAGGAGCATGCTCCTCTCAACCCTTTTTTTTTGGTAATATAAACAATATCTGACCTTGTCAAAAAAAAAAAAATTAATTGATTTGAATGAGCTTTAGTTTCTAGAATCAAATTTTATAGAGAAAAGTTGAAATCACTTTTGGGGAATTAAACTATCTTAAGATGTGTCTAAGCTTAATCGAGCTTCCCCTAATCCATTCTCTATGGGTAAATCGTTCTTCCGTTCAATACACTAGATGACCTTAGCCTTGCCTCAACCTAGTCACTATATATACAAAAAAATCTTGTAAAATCATTAAACTAATTGCATCGTTCTTCCATCCAATACAATAGATGACCTTAGCCTTGCCTCAATCTAGTCACTATATAGAGAGAAAAAGCATGTAAAATCATTAAATTCATTGCACTGAGAGGCACTTTACAACCTAGTCTATGAGGGAGATGTTGTCACATAACATTACATTAATCAAATTTAAAAATATATGTTGGCTAACAAAATTCAAAGAAAAAATAAAAAGAGTCTAAAGTTTGTTCAGGGAAAGAGGATCAGTGCAAAGATCTTCAATTTAATATATGTTTGTTCAAAATTTCTTAATTTATATAACCTGTAACCTAGAGTGATGAAATAAAATTATTTTTTCATAAATTTTGCTTGAATTCACATTGGGAAAATAATTTCACTCACTCAGCTATAAAACTTACCAACACCTCATTCCTCAAAAATACTAGATTAGGTTTTATCTATAACGTAAAAAATCATATGAAATTATTTGCCAAAAATGCTAAATAAACACAATCAACTCTTATTACATGTGAAATGTTGCATGAAATCGGAATATTTACCAAACTAAAATGTTGCTTACAAAATTAAGTAAAAACATGATATATAAATTAAAGTAAAATATAATTTAATATTTCATATATAAAAAATAAGGAAATTAATATATGATAGCTAAAAATGCTTTTGTGTGAGTTAGATTTTCTTAAAGTAAAAAACAATAAGTATTTCTAAAATATCAATCATGTAAATTGATATGATAGTTAAAATTCTTTTGTGTGACCTAAAACATATCAAAATAAAAATTAATAGGTGTCTCTAATATATAAATGATCTAGGTGGATATTGGTGGCCACCTACCTATTCCAATTGGACCCCCACCATTGTTTCTTTTAGTTTTCTTAATTGTAGCACAATTTACTATTTTTGGCAATTTTTCAGGGCCTGAACTTCTAGAACCATTTTGAGGCCCTAAATGACGTTTTTTTTTAGAAAACATGTAACCTTATTTTATAACAATAAATGATTGTAGTCAAAAGTTGTATTCCTCAGATAGATCTTTCTAACGAGGTATCATATGCATCAAATAGAGATCATATCTCAAAGTTACGACCGCGGGAAGTTGATATACCAATTTACCCCAATAGGGCCCACAAACTTTTGCCGCTTCATCTCCTAGGGTTAGGTTTTTGGATTTTTATGGTTTTCCATTGTTTCTCAATATAAATAGGCCTTCAAGCCTCAATGTAACACAGTTCAGAAGGCATGTAACTGCCACATCTCTTTTCAAATATATGCTACCATTGCCTGAGCTAGTTTATTTCCATTTTGCATGTAAACAATTTTTAGTACTTTGTTATTAATGAATTGAAGTTTTGTTTTCGTTGTATCTTTGTGTTTCTATTTATATTAATATCTCATTTCATTCCTTTATACAATCTGGATCAATAAATTATGTAGATTACAAACATTTTTGTCTAAGATTAAAAAAATCTTTAATGATAATAACATTTTAAAGGGAAAATAATGCTTCAATAAATTGCATAAATATATATATTATAGTTAAAATGTATTTGTGTGAGGTAAATTTTATCAAAGTAAAATAAATTAGTATATATATATATATATATAAGCTCATTATTAGAAATATGAGTGCATAAGCATAATTTAATTGAGCTCAAAATATTCAAATTTGTAAATTATAATTCGTTATAAAAAATGAGGAAAACTAATGAAAAATAATTTAAATGTAAAACAAAGTTATTATTTCAGATAATTTAAACTAGCATAGAATCATCTTAAATATAGATTTATCAAGTGCCTAGAGGATAAAATATCTCGATGTTTAAACCTCTTTTTGAGTGCAAATCTCTCAAGTGCAAAACCTGAAGAAAATATTGCACCTCAAGCGATTTGATCCCTCTCACCCTTGATAGAGTTGGATTTAAAATGGATCTAGGTTGGTTTTAAAACAATATTATTTTAGAGAATAATCTTCGGTGAAAATCACATAGAGATAATTTTGTCGACGCGTTTCGAACCAACTAGTGTGGTTCATCGCGTTTCGAACCACACTAGTTGGTTCGAAATGCGTCAACAAAATTATCTCTATGTGATTTTCGCCGAAGATTCTTCTCTAAATTGATGAGGAACTAACCTCTTTGCTCTAATTAATTTAGAGAAGATAAGGACTCTCTCAATGCATGACCATTTGTTTATCAAGATATAGTATATAAAATCACATCCATATAGTAGATTTAATGATAGAAAGATTGATCCTATACCTCGTAGTATAAAAATAAAGATAAAAATATCATCTCTCTAGAAGGGCTAATGTGAAATAACCCTTGTTGATGAAAATAACACTGAATTTTAGCTATATAATATGACAGGGAGATGATTTCAAGAGAATATGGGTGTCTATCACCTAGGCATAAGTGGAAGCAAGCTCACAATCATGATAGCATGTAAGAGGGAGTTGAAGAGACACCAAGTACCATTACAATTGAACCCTTCCATCCAATGAATATTTTCACACTTAGCATGATAATTAAACACTACCCTATTGGAATGGTGAATTCACATGGGTGAGGTCCTATGAACAACAAGTAGACTATTAAATACCTAAAGAGGAATCCTATTCAAACCCATTACTTTTAGTAAAGTTCATTTTATTTTGTATCTCTCGTGTGTTTCCTCTCTGCTTTTCCAATTCTTTTCAAGTAGAGAATAGGTGCAAGGGTTGGCTTGAAGCTTTCTCACCACATCTTAGCCATACCCATTTGAATTCTATGTCCATTGGCATGGTAGGAGAAAGCCCCATCTCCTTTAGTTTTATGGAGTTGAGGATAATACTCTTCTTATTATATTAGGGTCAACTACACGTTAGTATGTGACTAATAGAGTGGTCGAAGGAAATCCTCATTTCCTATTCCTTTCAATTTTGTCGATAGAAGGTTGATCGATAGGGAGTTTGTTTGGAGTTAGCTCGTTTGAACATTGTTGAACTTATATTCTTCAACTCATGGTAATTAAAATGGAAAAAGACATATAGTTAACATGAAAAAGCATTGGAGAAAGGAAGAATATAGTTGATGGTAGCAAAGACAAGTGTAGTTAGAAGGAGAAGGCATGAAGCATATAAATTACTTAATGAGAGGGCCCCTCCACATAAGCACACCCATGCACAAATGGAGGAAATGGAGGCTGTAGAGATATATACTAGGAAGTTTCCAACATTAGTTAAGGAGGAAGCGTGGTCAAGGAAAATGTGGAAATGCCTCCTCTGAACCCATAAATAATGAATCTCTATATTAGATTCCAAACACAAGGTTCTACCACATTAAAGGCACTAAATACTTCAAGATTGCATAAGTATATTGGCATAATAAATCTTTCATTTCATAAATAGTGTAGGAATGAGTGACTTTACACTAAATTATCTTAGAGAAACTAAACTTCATAGACCATAAGTATGAACCTCTAGTCAAATCCATCATTGGATTTGAAGCTATGATGGAGGAATAAACCTTGAGGACTAGATCAAGCACCCACTCAATTGGTCTACATCTATGTGGACTCAAATTTCGAGGTTGAGGATTAGAAACTTCATTGCATTGTTTTGGTCCTTTTGATCCATATTTTATGATAATTTCATCATAGGATCTATCTTACCTAATTTCATAGAGCAATCCTATGCCTAGAAACTTTAAGTCTTATGGATTGTTTATGTTATCGAGTTACAGTGTTGTATTAGAGACTATGAGGATAGATTATTTTGCTAATAACACAATTAACTCTATTAGTCATTTTGAATATCATAAATAAAACCATCATAAATGCAAAATATAACATGGAAAGCATATGTCTTTTATATATCATTAATGAACAAATATTACATTATTTAAAGAGAAAAAAATAAAAACAAAAAATGGACAATAAACAAGCAAACAAGCAAAAACTAAACAAGAAAGAGAAACAAACAAAACACAATTCAAATTTGTGATTCCATTCCAAAAAAAATACTTTATAATATATATGTATGTCA
>APFE031247075.1:180065-223935 GCA_000404065.3 Pinus taeda | reverse complement strand
TCGATATTTAAATATTTATAACTCTTTTTGCCTTATCCTCCACCAAGAATATTTATAATCATAATATTGTTTAATAAAAATAGACTTTCATTTTTTAATTATGTGTTTTTGATAACTATGTGCTTGAAGATTTTTTTTGAATTGTGTTTTGTTTTGTTTGTCTTTCTTACTTTGTTTTTACTTGTTTGCTTGTCACATACATCTAGTACAAATATTCTATACATCACATACATACACCTATTACAAATAGCAGTCATTTCCTAGTATATTTTGGTTATTACAGAGTATATTTTGTTGTATATTTGTATGTTGTTTTTTTTAAATGCATAAAAGTTGACTAGTATTAATATTTATGGAAATTATATTATATAAGGTAAAATCATTTTTTTTAAATTTATAAAAGTTATTAATAAAATTTATGGAAATTAATACAATATCATAAGAAATCTTATACTTATGAATCGATAAGAAATCTTCAGTTGCACTACATTTTAACTAGGGATAAAATAATGGTCATTTAAAATAATATATATAAACTACTAAATTTTTACCTCAAAGTTTTTAAGTCAATCATGTATCCATATTATTAAGTTCATCATAATTTTCAACTATTTGATACATAATATAAAACTCTGTCGCATGTACAATGGCATTAACACATTATTATTATAATAATTATTGTTGGAATGTGTGCCAGTTATGTAATTGTTTTCAATAGTCAACATTATTATGTTTAATATAATAATTATATAATGAATTTTCATAAAATATAGCGGCTAATTTTTCATTTTTATTTTGCAAATATAAAATTATGGAAAATGTGTAATATTTATAAAAAATCAAAGTTAATATTTTAATAGATTTAATATTTTAGTTGGGTTAGTCGTCATTCTCTTTTTCTATGTTGACGATATTGTTCTCCTCGCAAGGTGTCCATCTGATCTTGATAAGCAGCTTAGACTTCTTAAGGATTTCTGCTCTACCATGGGTATGGCTGTTAACACTAACAAAACAAAAGTTATGATTATCAAATCCAAGAAGGACACTTACACTAATTTTATATATGACAATAATAACTTGGAGGAAGTATATTCTTACAAGTACCTTGGAATTGATATTCATCACAAACTCAACTGGAACTATAGCATTGAGAAAAGGATTAATGGGGGTGGAAAGCTTACTTTGGTCTTGAAAATAATTGTAAAACGGCAAACCTCGTAATGTGGGATAAAAAGAAGTTCCTCTTTGAAACTTTAGTCACTCCGGTTATCTTATATGGATGTGAGGTTTGGGGTTGCAGTATCTCTAGAGAATCGTGGAGAAAGATTGAGAAAATCCAGAAGCGCTTTATAACATATAACCTGAAAATTGAAAGCAATATACCCTACCCTATTTTCCTTATAGAAGTAGGTATTTCCCCTATCAAAAGCATAACTATGACTAGGCTTCTGTTGTACAAGCACAAGCTCAATAACATAGGAGATCATAGACTTCCCAAGCTAGCTTTAAATTCCAGCAAAAACCATCTAAGGCTCAAGCGGGGTTGGTATAAAGACACGAAGGCCTAGATGAACCATTGGGAGATCAATGAGAACAATGCATTGCAAAACATTAATAACATTAAAAATATTGTTATTTATAAGTTCAAAGAAAAAATGTGGTGTGAGAAAGATTTAGCGGCTAAAAGAAAATTGAGTTATTATAAGAAGGTCATCAACCCCACCCTAGAAGATCAAAAGTATCTCTCTGTTTTAGCTAGCTCAAAGAAGAAAATTAATTTAGCAAAGTTTAGAACAAACTCTCATGAGCTCCATAGTGAAATAGGTCGTTGGACAGTTCCTAAAACACCATGGACAGAAAGAATCTGCCATCTCTGTGATAATAGGAACATTGAGGACGAAAACCACTTCCTCTTAGAGTGCCCCACGTGCAACCACATTAGATCTCAGTTTCATAATCTTTGTCGCAATACTGACCTTCCTAGCCTTTTACAATGTCAAAATTACAGTGAGCTTGGGAGGCTTCTCTCCAAGCTTTTTGAGCATAGAAATAAAACCTTAAATCAAACTAAATAATTTGTTTCTCTAGGTCCGATAGACCAAAGTTTGGTCTCAGTGGACGTTAACTACCACCATCACCATCATCATCATCATCAAAATATTTTTCGATATTTATATAGTTTCTATTACACCAAAATGCAATAAACTATGTGCCATAATGAATGCCTTGGTTATTTTAAGAGCTATTTTGGGTGAGCTGTACATAGTAGTTGAATTTCTTCACTCAAAAAAGAATGTAGGGTATATTTGGGGTAATTTAGGGTACTTTGGAAGAATATGGTCAAGATTTGACATGGAACTCAACCATTTTCTCCTTTAGGAAATTATGGAAATGAAGGGATTTTTCTAAGAAGTTCAATGAGAGTAAGGTTATGTTGTATTATTTTAATTTAAAAATGTTAAGATTACTTGCTTGAATTCATCTCATTTTTCTTTGTGAATGATTGTGTTTTCAAAATTTTCCATATATTATTAATTGCATAAGGGGAAATGCTTCTCAACTCATTCCCAAAATAATGAGAAAATCATAAAGAGAATAGAACCCACCAACAAGAGAGTTGGGAGGGTCGCTCCTTCAATGTGAAAGATGTTAACTTTCATCTTGTTCTTTCAATTGATTTTCACGCAAACTATTGTCTCTTTCCTTGAAAATATTTTTCAAATGGTTCACATATGTCTTATTATAATATGTAGCAATTATTTGGTTTATTAACCTTAATGCAGAATCATAATTTTAGTCTTTGTTTCCATTGTTTATGGGTTTATTGAGAAGATTCTTCATTTAAATCCCTCTAATTTTTCTCCATAACAAAGCCAACTTGCCAAGCAACTTCTATCAAGGTTTGTTTCACCTTTCTTCATTAATTAGTTGATGTTTGGGAAAAAGTTTCAGTTTTCTTTGCTTACTTACACATCTCACACATTTTAATTTATCTCTATATTAATAGATCCATCCTATTTATTAGTACTCTTTGGTCACAATGTGCACCCAAGCTGTATACATCAGAATAGAAACCATGTCTGGGAAGAAATCTTTAACCTTTTGTTAGATTTTGGACCTTTCCCTTATCATTCATTTCTTTCTAATAGTCAAACATAAAGTATATGTTTTTATTTTTCCCAAACACATAATTATGAGGAATGTGAATTTCAAATATTTAGTTTTTACATGGTCTCAAAAAATGCATCTATTGAAGTTGTTTTTGAATAGCTACATGGGTCATGATTAACATAGTCAAGTACTTTGGGAGTTGTGTTGCATAGTGCATGCAAGTGTACAGTCTGTGCTTTGTCTAATAATTTATACCACCAAGTTAATTTTAAAATTAGGTTTCTCGAGACTTCTTACTTGTTGGGAAGGTTATATACAAGAACATATTTTTTCTAGAATTGTTGATTTCTTCATTTTTGTTTACTTTCTTAAAATTGCAGGAAGATAAATCATTAGAATTGATAAAAGAAGAATGCATGTACTTCTAAGAACTTATTATTTTTCTCATTTCCTTTCAAGCAATTTTTCAAGTTTATTAACTCCAAATCACTTTTTGCAGACCAAATTTTCCACATTAATATCAAGTAATCCTATAAGTTACTCATAATGTAATATGTACTTGAGTGGTTATTTAAATAAATAACTAATTTATGGCCCCTACATTGGTATCAACTCACAAGATGGTGCATTGAAAATAAGGCTATTAAATCTCATTGAACGACACCCATAATTAGATAATAGTAGGAATTTTGAGTTAGCCATCCAAATAATACTCTAAATTTGTAAAGGTTTGAAACATAGAATTTATCATAGAGAGCTTGAAATTCCTTTCTAATTAGTGTGATTTACTAGCACAAAGAGCGTGCCATTTTTTGGTGTTAATGTTTAGGTTGGACTAATGGATTCATGCAGGTCTGCCAACTCATTCAAATGTATGTATTTCCCAATCCAAGAGGTCGATAATCCCTTTTCCACAAATTGCAAATAGACATCATAGTTGCTAGTCTCATGTTTATCATGAAGTCACTTTCTCATGGCATTACAAGGGCACCCACTATAGATAATGACAGACTCCTTAGATTTCATCACCACTCTTTGAGACATGTTGATGCAGGAGAATCCTTAGTCTCAGGCAATCCTCATCAACAAAAAACAAGTTTCTATTGAGTTTGTAATAATTTTTTTTACTCTTATATATATTTTAAAGCTATTGATACACCTAATAAGTTAGTTGTTGATACATCCAACTGGTGGTTGTTTCTACTACTGTAAACATTGTTTAACAAATAGACGACTACTCTCAAGTTGCTGACACTCCCAAGATTGCATGTTGATACTACTCCTGCGCAGAGTTCTTTATGCATTCAAACTTGGCAGTTATTTAGCTACGCTGATATAGGACAAACCCTACAAGATGCACTACCAAAACAAGTCATAAGTTACAAAAGTGGTTTGTCCACAAGCTGGAAGGAGGTCAATCAGATTAGTTTTTTAAGATGAAGAGTTCAGTGACATGGGAAGTGATTTGTTTCAGTTGGAATGAAAAGGTCAACAACGTGAAGATAAATTGCGAGAAAAATGAAGTAAAGTAACTTTTTTCTCACATTCAGCCTTTTTCTTTTGCCTCTTGACTCTTAGACATTTGGTAGTTGGACTGTTGGAATTGGTTGGCTATTGCATGAATTTCATAGAGCATGATTGGCTACTATGTGAATCAGGAAGGTGTCTAGTTGCTATGCATGGTGTTATTGTCTAACAACGTAGGAAATTCAAGTGATCTAATGGTGTTTCTCTCTAACCTGAATTATTTTTTGTAACAACACATTTGAATGAATAAAATATTTGAAATCCTTTTCTTTCTCTTATGAGTAGACTCAAATTATTCTCTTTGGTGTGTTATGTGATTTAGTCATTTGAATTAATTAAATTATTAACCAAACTCCAATTCCCTGGGTTGTGCACTTTATAATATTGATCTATTTTATGTAGGTGTTGTGAAAGCTGCAAAACCTGGATTGTGTCACGTGGTATCAGAATGGGATTCATTTTTGGATTTGCACCTTGAATTTCTTTGTGTAATAGTGTACTAGGAAACCTTGTCGGTGGTTTCACAACTAAAGTGTTGAAGGTACAAGCTGGGTCACAAAACTTGGGTTGAGGTATGTGGATGTTGGTGAGACATTTATAGCTTGTAAGAATGCCACCAAGGAGAAGAGGAGTAAGATGAGGAGGTGCAGGAAATCGAGAGCTAGAAGAATTAAGACAAAGAATAGAAGATTTGGAGCATATAATAAATGGAGATACAAATGTAGATTCAGAGCATGAAGAATAAGTAGATGAAGAACAAGAGTTTGAGGAAAGAGACCCAACAATGAGGTTGATTTCATATTTGAGAAATAAAGGAGGTGAAAATTTTGAAGTTTCCTATTGTGATGGAAAACTGAGGGTTGATGTGCTCATAAATTGGATTAGAGAACTCCAAAGATACTTCGAGTATGAAAATGTCTAGGATCCAAATCAAGTGAAATTTTCCATGACAAAGTTGAAATGTTATGTTTCACTACGATGGGTTATGATGTAGAAACATAAAGTAAACGATTAACTAGGAACTATCAAGGCTTGGAATAAGAAGGTCATAAAGATCAAGGAGAATTTTTTCCTGTTGATTACTGACAGAATTTGTATAGACAAATTCATATTTAAGATAAAAGCAAACCTCTATTCGTGAGTACACTGAGGATTTTTTCAAACTACCACTTCGATCAGGTATAAAAGAACCAGAATTTCAAAGAGCCGTAAGGTATGTGAATGGACTGAAATACTTCATTCAAGATGAAATGAATATGAAATATTTTCAAACTATAAATGAAGCCTATCACATTTCCCTAAAGGTGGAGGAAAATTTGAATAGGAAAGAACAACAAAAAGGTAGAGGAAGAGGTTTTAGAGGGAAAGGTAAAGCAATAATTTTCAGAGGTAGTGGAAAGGAGGAAGAATCCACTAGTGGTCAAGGTGGTAGAGGTGGAAATAGTGCTAGAAGAGGAAGAGGAAGTTTTGGAAGAGGGAAGGGGAAGTATATAAATACTTATTATTACTATGGAGTTGAAGGACATAATAAATATGAGTGACCAGAAGGAAAAAATTTAGGGAGAAGAAGTGAAGCCAGAACACAAGTTACACAAGCTAATGAATCTTTTATTGCTGGAGAAAATGTGATTACGCTTCAACAAGAACATGGAGGGAATTTGATGCTTTAGAAAGTATTGTTAAAGCCTCAGAATAAGATAGTGTAAGAATTAGAGCAGAGAAGGAAAGTTTTCAAAACTAAATGTCAAGTCCAAGGAAAGTGTTGTAACTTGGTCATAGATGGTGGAAGTACAGAGAATTTAGTGTCCATTGAAGTCATGGACAAGCTAAAACTCAAGAGTTTAGTCCATCCAAACCCTTACAAGGGCTCATGGTTACAAAACAAATAACAAGTGGTTGTGACTAAGCAATGTTTGTTGAATTTTCAAATTAGTAGCCTTTAGGAGAAAGAACTGTGTGATGTGGTTGGCATAGACACATGTCACATACTTCTAGTAATATCATGGTTGTTTGACAGGAAAGTTGATCATGATTGTTGAGAAAATATATATGAGTTCAGGAAAGATATCCAGTGATACAAGCTCACCCCGATGTTGAAAAATCCAGTTGTAACAACAAGAAGTTGTGGAAGTACAAACATGTTTAACAACAAGATCATATTGGGTTTAGCCAAGTATTTTTTGTATGAGGAACAAAAGGAAAAATTATGCTTAGCAGTGATTCCAAGGGCTATGTCAGAGAAAGTGAAATTAGGAACCATCTTGGCAGAAATCAAATCCTTGTGAGATGAATTCAAGGAGCATTAGAGAAATTTTGAGGTAAAAAATGGGCCTCAAAACAAAAATATGCAACAAAAATCAACTTTATAAGAACCAATAGGATTCAATATGATGATTTAAACCATGGGGGATGATTCACCATTTTTGGGGTAAAAAAGTAAAAAGATTAAAAAATAAAATAAAACTACATTTTCAACTCGTATTTTCAACTTATCTACTTATGATTTTACTTAAATTTCAAGTGGGGGAACTCGTTGGATGCAAAATTTAATTTTTCATCCAAGGAGTATCCATGTTGCACACTTTTAATGGTCCATGAGAAATACATGAAAAACGTGATTTCAATCACGTTTTCCCCGTATTTTACATTTTTTGTGTAGTAGGGTCCATCAAAAGTATGCAACATGGGTACTCCTTGGACGAGGAATTATATTCCGCATCCAACAAGTGCTTCCACTCAAAATTTGAGTAAAACCATAGGGAGATAAGTTGAAAATACAAGTTGGAAAAGTAGTTTTTTCCTTTTTCCCTCTAAAATTTGATGATCTAATATAAACTTATTTTATTATTTCCACTATTATTTTACAATATTCCTTACAAGGCTCATTTTTACCTCAAAATTTCACTAATGATTATTGTTGATTAATTTCCATAAGGGTTACCTCCTGTGAGAAGTATTTCTCATCAAATTGACTTGATTTCATGATTGAGTTTACCAATAGGGCACCTTATAGGATGACTCCAACAGAGAATGAGGAAGTAAATAAGTAGGTACATGAGTTGCTTGACATAGGATTGGTAAGGGAATGTTTGAGTCCATGTTTTGTACCAACAATATTGAATCCAAAGCAAACAGGTGAATGGAGGATTTGCTTAGATTCTAGAGCCATTAATAGGATGACCATTAAGTATTGAATTCCTTTCCCAAGGATGGAGGATATTATGACTGCTTAAGTGGGGATGCATATTTCACCAAGACTGACTTGAAGAGTGTTATCATCAAACCTAGATCAAGGAAGTTGATGACTAGAATATTTCTTTCAAGATGAAGGATGGATTGTTTGAATGATTGATTGTGCCATTTGGGCTAAATAATGCCCTTAGCACATTCAAGAGGCTCATGAATAAGTTCTTGAAGCCATTCCTGGGAAAAAAATTGTAGTATACTTGGACGACATTTTAATTTTCAGCAAAAAATAGAGAGGAGCACTTGGAACATGTAAGGCAAGTGTTACAACGGTTGAAGGAAGAGAAGTTGTTGATCAATTTGAAAAAATGCACATTCATGCAGGATTAGTTAATGTACTTGGGATTTTTTTTTCTAAGGAATGTTTGGAGATGGATTCTGAGAAGGTGAAGGCTATTTTGGATTGGCCAACACCTCAGTTTACTTTTTGGGTGGGGATTTTTCATGGATTGGAAAACTATTACCAGGAATTCATTAGGAATTTCAACCTAATTTTTTCACCTCTTATTGAGTGCATGATGTTAAAAATTAATTCATGGAGCAATGAAATACACAAAATATTGTGAAAACACAAATACAGAAACAAATAAAACAAGAGAGACACATATATATGTGGTTCACCCAATATGGGCTACATCCATGGAGAAACAACCACTCCTTCCTTTTATATTATCCAGCAAAATGAAGAGATACAACCTACAACATATCTGGTGTAATTTACTCTTCACTCTCACACAATCTCCTCTCTATTTCTTGCTCAACATAATAATGATACATAGATGCAATACAATTCCCTCGTATAAAATGAGGGTTTTCTTATAGGAAAAAAACCCTAAATTAACATAACTTCTACCATCATATCATCCACTTAATGAATGATCCAGATTGACTACAAAATTATAACATTTTACAAGGAAAATTTTCATCTATTTTTAGTTTCAAGGGAATTGTTCCCGAAACCTCGCTTGGGGGGGGGGGGGGGGCACGCCTCATAAAAGTCATCATTCCCCCCCTTGACTGCCTTAATGCTGCTTAAATGGCCAGCATTGTCACCCTGTTAGGAAACAACGATCCAACACAACTAAAACAAAAACCTTTGAAAAATCAAGAAGATAATCAAGCTCTAAACCCAACACATGAAGAAGGGGAATTTTAAATGGATGTTAGCAGTAGGGAAAAAATTTATAGATATGAAAAGGAAGGAGACAAAGAAACTTTTTTGGCACTTCCATACTTTCATAAAACATTCCAAGTTGACTATGATGCAAGTGGGACAACAATTGGAGAAATTTTAAGTCAAGAAGGTAGACCAATAACATTCTTCAATGAGAAGTTGAATGATGCCAAGAACAAGTATTCCATATATGATTAATAATTTTATTTTATTGTCCAGGCCCTAAAGAAGTGGAGGCACTATTTGTTTCCCAAGGAATTCATCTTGTTTACTGATCACATGGTATTAAAATATATCAACAATCAATGTAAGTTGAATCAAAGGTGTTCTAAATGGGATAAATTATTGCAAAGTTATATATTTGTTTTAAAGTGTAGGTCTAGAATGTCAAACAAAGCTGTAGATGCCTTGAGCAGGACAGTGTTGTTACTCAACACTTTGTTAGTATAATTGGTAGGTTTGGAAAGCATGAAGGAACTATATGCAGAGGGTTTCAATTTTGGAGAAGCCTGGACAACTTGTAAAGCACCTTGGAGCATGGACAGGATCATGTTCTTGGATTACCATATCCAGGAAGTGTTTTTATTTAAAAATCAACAATTGTGTATTCCTCAAGGGTCAATGAGGTTGAATCTTATTTAGGAGTTGCACGGTGGATGCCTAGGTGGAGATTTTGGGATGGATAAGACATGGGGGCTTCACTCAATGAACCTATGGCATATCATGTGCATTCGTGGCATACTAAACAATACCCTTAATATGACTACATATTGGGAAATACGTATAAAAATCACATTATTTAACCCCCTACCAATATTTATGCAATACACCTTCCCAATTTATAAAACCCCTATTTTCACTATATATTGTAGGTGTCCATTTTTTTCATTAATAATTTTTCTACCTCGTTTTATTTTTTCATTAACTTTGAGCTCCATTTTTTATACTTGGAAATATAAAAATACTTTGCCCCCTATATATCCCCAATATATTATGCCATTTTTTTCTCAATAAATATCCCCCAATATGAATCCATGTGGGATATTTCTTCCCCAGTGAAGCCTATGTGGTATGATATTTCTCCCCCAATGAAGCCCATGTGGGATAAGAATGCAATGTTGTTAAAGGAGAGCCATTTTTGGCCTAGCATCAACATGTAGTCCATAAGCTTTGTTAAATGTTAATAGAGTTTGCAAGATATCCAAAGGTAGAAGTCAAAATGCAGGGTTGAATACTCCATTGTCAATACCAAAAAGGCCTTGGGAATATGTGAGCATGGAATTTTGTCTTGGGAATTCCAAGGACACAAAAGAATCATGATTCATTGATGGTTATTGTAGGTAGGTTTTCAAATTTGGCACATTTCATAGCATTCAAGAGGAAAAGTGATGCTACTGAAGTGGTTGTTTTTATTCTTCAAAGAAGTAGTGAGACTTCATGGGTTACCTAGAACCATTAATTTATACAAGAATACAAGATTTCTGGGTCACTTTTGGAGGATGTTCTGGAAGAAGATGGGATATAAACTGTTATACAATTCATCCTATCATATATAGATAGATGGACAGACTGAACTAATGAACATGAGTATTGGGAATTTGCTAAGAAGTTTGAGTGGTGAAAATCCCAACCACTAGGATATGGTTTTGGTGTAGGAAGAGATTGCATATAATGACTAAGTGAATAGATCCAATTGTAAGATTCCAATTCAAATTTTTTATAAGTGTTCATCAAAGGGTGTTTTGGACCTAGTACACTTTTCATATTTGGAGGAAAGGAAGAGTGTTGATGCAATTTATTTTGAAAACATCATGCAACTAATACATGAACGAGTGAAGAAACAATTGCAGCAAAGTAATGACATGTATAAGGAGAAAGTAGAATTGAAAAGAAGAGAAAAGGTTTCCAAAGAACAAGAATTGGTAATGGCACATTTGTGGAAAGAGAAATTTCCCATGGGTACTTACAACAAGTTAAAATACAAGAAAATAGGTCCATGTAGAATTCTTTGAAATTTTTCTAAAACACCTACAAGCTAGAGCTGCCAAGAGATTTAAATATCTATCTAACGGTTAATGTAGTTGGTATATATGAGTTTAGTGAAGGAGAAAGTAATGATGAGATAGGTAAATCCACTGAGTGGAAGAAACAATTACCAATCAAACCTGTCAAAGAAAAGGAAGAAATTCTAGCCACCAAGGTTGGAAAGAAGACTCAACATAGAGAGTATATGGAGTACTTGGTCAAATGGAGAAATAGGGGATCTGAATATGTGTCGTGGGTGACTAAGCAAGAGATAACACACATACAAGGGAATTCAATATCTGAAGGAATATCACATGAGCTAGTATCTCATATTTTCTTACCAAGGGTGCCTGATGCAGGAGCATCCTTGGCCTTAGGCAATCATGATCAACCAAAAACAAGTTCTATTTGAGTTTGTAATAAGTGTTGTTACTCTTATATATATATATATATAATTATTATATATTATATATATTTATATATATATATATATATTATATATATATATATTATATATATTATATATATATATATATCTGTGTGTGTGTGTATATATTAAATTTGTTGATACACCTAGCTAGTGGTTGTTGCTACCCCTGTAACTACATTTTATCAAATCAATGGTTTCTCTCAAGTTGTTGACACTACTAGGATCACATGTTGATACTCTTGTTGTGTGGAGTTGTTGATGCATTCAAAATTGGAAGTTATTTAGTTGCACTACTATAGGACAAACCTTGCTAGATGCACTACCAGAATGAGGCATAAGTTACAAACTTGTTTTGTCTGCATACTGGAAGTAGGTGAATTAGATTAGTTTTTGAAGATGAAGAGTTCAACAACATGGGAAGTGATTTGTTTTAGTTGGAATGTGAAAAGGTTAGTAGTGTGAAGATAAATTTTTGGAATAAAGAAGTAAAGTGACTTTTTTTCCACATTTAGGATTTTTCTTTTGCCTCTCAACTCTTGGACATTTCGATGTTAGACTGTTAGTGTTGGTTAGCTGCTGGACAATTTTTAGAGAGTGTGACTAGTTCTTGTGTGAATCAGGAAGGTGTCTAGTTTTTGTGTGTGCTTTTGTTTGTAATAACATAGGAAATTCAAGCGATTTGAGGGCGTTGCTCTGTAACTTGAATTCTTTTTTTTAACAACACATTTGAATAGATAAAATATTTGAAATCCTTTATGTTTTCTCATGAGAAGACTCAAATTATTCTCTCTATTGTGTTACGTGGTTTAGTCACTTCAAATAATTAAATTTGTGGCTAAACTCCAATGGCATGGGTTGTGTGCTCTATAACAATGATCCTAATTCTATAGGTGCTGCGAAAACTACACAACCTAGAATGCGCCACATATTGAATTCCCCTTTCAACTCTTATGTATTTGTTATCCTTTATTAGTGATTATTGGGGGTGTTCTTATTTTTATTGTTCTTCTATCAAGAAAATTTATCACCAAAATTATATTGTGTCATGCCGGAAACAAACTTGAAAACCAAATTTTTTTCCACTTAAGTACATTTTTCCTTTAGATACATGTATTTGGGACCCATAAGAGGCTCATAGATAATGTTGAGAGGAGAATTCACCAAGTTCCTCACATTTTAATTTTCTATTATCTTCTTCTTCCCAATTTCGCCAAATTAGGCCTCCCACAAGATCCAAGTCAACCACCCATTGAATCAAAATAAGTATGCACAATATAAGAGCTAAGAGAATGCTGGAAATGATAGTAATGCTAAGGGAACTAAAAATATCCACTAAAATCAAGCTCAAACCTAACATACATGTGACACCCCTCAATAGTTTTCTTACTCTTATGCCATTTGTGGGATCTAAGGTCATGACACCCTTCAATGAAATAATCTCCCATAAATCCATGCACTTCCTAACTTATACCCACATCAAAATCAACTTAGTAATGGCCATTATACTATGTCACAACAACCCATTTCTCAGAATCAATGCATTGTTTCAAGCACTTCGTCCCTCAAACATATCATTCACTAGAAGGAAAATATAAATATACCCCCTCCTCCACAATATCCTTCTTGGTCATGATTATATATGTCATGAATATTGTAATGCCTTTGCTCGTTTTGGTAATGAAATTCCCTCATGAAAGATGCACCTTCACCATTCACTCAACTTGGACATTTATGGTTCACACCACATCCAATGCTTGAAAAAGAATTTCCTTTTATCATTCACACCAAGCCAATGGAGTATGTGGTCACTTCCAATAATTTTATAACATGTCCTCTCACTGAGACCATATTTATTGGCCACAACTTTTCTCCCTTTCAACCAACGCAACCTCTTGTGCTTGAAAATTATTCTTTAGGGCACATGTTAAACCAAAGGCCATTGATTTTTCCCCCACATGAGATGTTGTCAAATATTTTAGTTCCCTAAATAGTCCCACTAATCTTATATTTCATTGATAATTTGATATGCTTTTCCAAATCCTCTTATGTGGATATCTAGTTGTAAATTGAATATTGTTGTACCTTTGGCTCCATATTTTTGGTAGTTGGCAATAATTCTTCCCTTAATATATATCCACTAATGTTGAGGGTAGTTTTTCTACCCATCCAAATTACACAAGACTAAGGTCACAACAAAAACCAAACCCACTTTTTGCTACTTGTAGGAACAAGCATTACCCCCACTTGTGTATTGTGCTCCAAGACAGTATATTATTCAAAGACCAATTGCTTAGTTAGATTGAACCCCTCCCATAGTGGTTAATCTTTGCATAAGAAGGATCCATTTATTTCAAACCCTAAGGTTACCTCCTTTTGAGCGACCTCTCCTTCTTACCCATGTTTCCCTTTCACATTTAAGAATGAAAAATTGTTCACAAACAAACCCTATGAATATGTATACTAGTTGCATAGAATGTGTTGTCACTAAGAATGATCCTTTGGATTATAAACCATCAAATTATATGTATTTATTTTAAATAATTTTTGATAATTTTCTATTTGTTGAATATTAAATAGGAAATCTATTTCATTTCCTTTCATGGCCATTAAACCATAATTATCTAAAAAAAATAGCAGCAAATATGCAAGTAAATACATTTTATTCTTCAAATTTACTAGTAAAATCCTTCCAATCTTAATTTTTTTATTCAAATATATTACAAATCTATATCAGGTACTTAATTTATACAAATTATAAGTATTTTAACTTAATATAACATTATTATTTCATCTAAATCATGTAGATTAGTCAACATCATCTTTCCATTAATAGTTGCAAATTGAAATAGCCTTCTAGGGTGGTTAAAAGTTCTGAACTTCATTATAAAGTTTTGACAACAATTGTATATTATATTAAAAGGAAAAATGGGTTTCTAAACATTTTAGAGGGAGTTTGATTATATTATATGTTTTACAGTTGTTTATAATAAATGCAAGAATAAAAAGAAAAAAAAGTGTTTGGAATTTGATTGGTGAATTCATTTTTTTCTATATGCATTGTTTCACATAAAGAGAAAACCAACAAAGAGAATTTCTTTGAATTTGTGGTGCGAATAGATTTAAAAAGACAAGTGAAAATATTTTTACCATAACATTAAAGAGTGTGGAGACTTCATTATTTGGCCATAGATTTGGAGTGCAGATTGGATCACCACAAGGATGTTTTTCTACATGACAAAGTTAATCACAACCTTCAATCTCCTAGATCTAGGTCTTCGTGGTGTTTTGGATAGGTCTATTTCCTTGTTGTTGGGGCCTTCATTTTGAGGTTTGCAAAAAAAAGGAGCCAGTGGCAAGGGGTGAGGACGACCGTTGGGGTTGCAGAGCTAACAATAGAGGGTGGAACATGAACTGGAAGTGAACTGATAGTTGCGGAAAGATGGCAAAGAGGAGCAGGAACAACTGAGCAAGGGGAGAACAAAGGTAGCTGAGGAGGCAATCCGAGCATAGGGAAGAGGATAAAAATCATAAGGAAATGTCGTTGTTGGTCAATCAATGAGCCAGGGATCATTGGAGATTTCCTGTGTCGCGGAGGAGTGTGAAGAACTCCTGGGTCCTGTTTGAGTCTATTCATTCTAGTTATGTTATTCATGTTATTGATGATCATGCCTTGAGCCTATTTGTACTACTTTATGTTATGTTAATGGAATATACGATTCAATCTCACATTGTGTTCTTATGCACAGTGTTGACTCTTTAAAATTTTGAATGAATGGATCTATTTATATGGTTTCTTGAGATGGTAAGAGTAAATCGTTGTGATTGGGTTAGTGTAGATGATGATTTACTATGTTGTGATATATTTTGTTTGTCATGACTCCCTTGGTGCCTAATTCCACCCGTATTTAACTTTATTCGTGACATGCCTCGGGTGAGACTCCTTACCCTCTTTAGGTAAGGTGAAAATGTTGCTGTTTCTATAGACTACGGTGGAGTCTTGTTGGCCCCTTGTGCCCGAACCCAGGGTCTCAACCCTACTGTCATTTTCGTGCCAACAAATGGTTTTGTTGTCAAGACCTAAAATTGAAAAGGGGAGTTTAGATTATGGTATCAAGGATTTTTAAGAAGGAAATATAAAACTGGAGGGATGACCAAGTGGATTGGTCCGTATCCTAGCAAGCCCTACTTCAAAAAACAAGTTGTTGCTAAAGTGAGTGACGAAATTATATATTTAGAGGTTGTAAGTGGTCAATACGAGATCTTCTGGAGTAAGTTCCCAAAGGAACTCTACAACTAGTTGCAGAGACTACAAGTGAATGGTAGAATGGGAGGGCAGACACTACCTCATCACGATTGGACTGCCACAGATCTCAAGGAACTCCACTGTCTTGACATGGATCTGACAAGAGAAGTATATTTTTGGGTGCATTCTACATTAGAAGGGTTTGTGTTCGAGTTTGAAGCAGAAAGCTACTAGTCCTTTTCAAAATTTGACATTTTGTTCTAAGAGGGGATAAGAGGGAAGTTACTGAAAGAAATATGTCTCTAGATTAAAGTTTTAAAGGTGGAGGAAGGTCTGCTTCCAATCCAAGGGTTAAGCATGGCATCGAAAAACCCCAGTACTCAGGGAAGGATCTAAGGGGAGAAATGATACCAAGCGAGGGATCATGAGGCCGTTAGAAGGATGGACATAGAAGATTCATGAAGGGCTAGGGAAGTGAGAGTGCAGAGGAGGGTGCAAAGAGTGGTGAAGTGGCAGGAAAGGGCCATGCAGGTGCTTAGAAGGAAACGAGAGGGATTGCACCAAGCAGGAGCGGTGTTGAGGAGTCCAGAGGAAGAATATGGAATGGAGGATAATCAACGAAAGGGATAGAGAGAACAAAGACAAATGGAGGTCAAAAAGGTGATAGGATCCCTCTCTGACTAGCTGTTAGGGAGGGGTCCAATGGAATTGGTCGCAGTAACCCCGAGGAAGACATGGAGGATGAGACGTGTTTTTTTATGAGAATATTGTTCGCGAAGGATGATGTGTCTAAAAGAATCAAAGATCTGACCCCCCGAGGCTCAAGTAGTGTTCCCCCTAACCTTCCCCTAGTACTCTATGATAACCCTAGTAAATTTGCTTCTAAGTTTCTTAAGATGATAAGAGTGCATAGTGTGCATGTTAATTGTAAGGCTAGTACTGCCAATAGTAGTGGAAATAGTAGTAACAGTAATATGGGATTACAAGGATCTCAACAACCAAGAACCCAAGGCTTTGTGCTTCTAGCATGAATGCATTCCACAATGGCAAGGTCATTTACAAGATATCCAAAATTATCTGGTAAATGAAATGAAGATATAGAAAAACATTGGTATTTATGTGAGGCTATATGGAGGGCTCATTAGATGCCTAACAATCTAAAGATGATAGAGTTCTATACCACTCTCAGGGAAAGAGCCCTATGGTGGTTCATGAAATGGGAAAAGTTACATCAGAGCTCGACAGTGGATGAGATTAAGAGGAACTTTGTACAGGAGTTCAAACTTCCCCAAACGATCAGTAAGGGTTGTGGGAGTTGTGGGAGATCAAGCAAAGGGAGGGAGAAACTACCTAGGAACTAATGCTGAGGTTTAAAGATGCAATTGGTAAGCCCGGCTATACCATAGAAGAAAATCACCAAAGGGATTTATTCATCAAATCCTTGCTACCCCTCACCAGGACACCATTAACACAACAAAAAATTGACACAATACATGATTCCCTAGAGCAAGAAACCCACATAGAGGCTACGGAGGGGTATCCGCATGAGTATTGGGGGGGAGATGCTTCACATGATCCATCTATTGTGGGTCTCCAGTACCAAATTAAAAGCTTAATAGAAAATTTGAAATATCTACAGTTGGCCCACCCAGCAAGGTGGAACGTGTGGTGTACCAACTACCTAGTGGAGGGTCACATTGTAACAGGGTGCCTAAGGTTGAATGGCACAGGTTCCACATCAGGGCTAGTGGGACCATCATGAGCCTTGCTTACAATAGGAGTCACTGAAGTAGGATCACAAGGCACATTCCCGAGGTGCAACCAACTAGAGTATTGTGAAGTGTGTAGGGGATATGGACACCCACCTCACTTGTGCCTGATATTGCAAAAGTAGTTGAATGTCCTAAATAATAACTATTGTGAACTTTGTGCATCTATGATCCACCACAAAAACTAGTGTCGAGCATTGGATGCACCAGAAAATCAACTATACCTTTCAACTTTCAGGATCAATGAGACTGCTCGTGGTGGGAAAGGAGGAGGAGGAATGAGAAGAGGAAGAGTAAGAAGCAGGGGACTTGTTCACTGGTATAACTATGACCAGGAGGGACATTTCGCTCGGTACTGCCCCATACCAAGGAGACCCTGGTGCTTACAATGTAGGGTCAATGCCCACGTAATAGAGGATTTCCCAGAGCTAATCACAAGATGAGAGGAGCAGACCAGGAAACAGGGGACAAATCTGATCAATGTGGAACCCAGGGTTATAGAGATAGCCCCGTTGTCCAACATAAACATAGTTAATTGTAGCGAAAAGAAGACAGGGGCTGACTAGGGTACCCTAAAACAACCCACAATCATTCGTATAGCCTCACCAAGGCAGTCATACAACCCTGGGCAGCAGAATCAAAAGGTAGAAAAATTGGTTGAAAATTTGACAGATTCTCAAAAAGATAAGATGCCCGACCTTCCAAAACCCACCATTGCTCACCCTATTGAGGAATGGTTTAGACTATTCCTTCATATTTTAAAAAATGTTCAGATGCTAGGGGAGCTTCACAAAAGCCTAAAATAAACCCTACCAAAGGAGGAGAATGGAGAAGGGAATATATCTATAGATTTTCCTAATAAGCACACAAGGAGAGTCAAAAGAAATAAAAAGAGAACGGGCAGGTAGTTTAGGATTGATGCATAGGTCGCAGTATTTCAAATCAAAGATACTATGTTAGACCTAGGCTCCAACATCAATATTCTACCAAGAAATACGTGGGAGGTGCTAGGGAAACAACAATTGAAGTTCTCAACAATCAAATTATGGATGGAAAACCAATACTATACACTACCAATTGGGAGACTAGAAGACATAGAAGTAGATCTGGCAAGGGTTAAGACACACATGATTTTGAAGTGATCTATATTATGGCAGACAAAAATCCTTACCCGATATTGTTAGGTATTGACTGGGCCTATGAAAATTATGCCATTATCGATATAAATAAGGAGTTGATGATCTTTGAAGTAGAAGGAGTATGAGTCATCCAACCACTGGACGCATACCAAGGAACCATATTCATAGAACTAGTAGATGATAGAGATGATCCAGGGATGTTAGACCAACTATACATGTTAATAATGGGAAAGAGAGAAGATTACATCAACCCAACAACATAAGTATTGGTCAGCTGGAGGAGTATCTATAGCTTTGAGGTTGGCTCAGAAGCTACATGGGATGCTTGGCAGTAAGGTGGATATGAATTTGACACCAGATGATGTTCTACGATATGCCATATCAACTGGATCGGAACAGAGGTAAGATACTATCCCACTTTCAATGGCATAGATTCAGTAGATGTATTTCTCAACAAGGTTGACAGAAGTATAAGGGAGATCCATAGAATACCATTGTTAGAAATTGCACTGCAAGCAACCCCGGAAAGTTGGTGGGGGGTCCACCGCAACCACCTCCAAGATTGGGAGAGGACCAAGAGGGTTGTGAGGGAAAGATTTAAGCATGTGGTGGATCAACTGCAAGAGACTAAAAAATACAGGGGGAACTCAGATCCCCGACAATGCCTAGATAGCTGCAAAGATAGATGGAATAGAGAAGGAGTTCCAAAGGAATTATGGGTACACATGTTCATACACACCTTAGGCATAGTCCCTCAAGCGTGGTACATATAGGAAGAGGCAATAAGGCAAATGAGAGATTGGGATGCTCTGGATGAATAATTCATTAGTAGTTTCTTGTTCAAAGATAGTGAAAAATGGTTGACTGAAGCTCTGTATGCTATAAAAAGGGTCCTCTTTACATCATACCAGTTATGCGATGGATGCATCGATTAGAGGATCCTACAGTGCTTTTATGAGTTGGGATACCAAGAAGCCATGGCCTGCAGGAAAGTTAATGCAAATCTAGAAGAGGATGACCTCGAAGAGTTGAGGCACCTTACATTTCATGAGACCAAAGGGGAGAGGGATATCTAGGAGGTACATGTAACAAATGCTCCACACTTTCTCCGAGTAAAGTTGTGGAAGCACAACATTGGCATGGAGGAAAAACCTAAGATGGCATCAATAGGGGACTACCAGGATGAGCACATGGCAAGAGAATTTTTTGATCTCTTACAGGAGTACAAGGATGTATTCCCATCTTCAGTTGTAGAGTTAAAAGTAATTAAGGGAGACATATGGGAAATGAAGATTGTATTGAAGCCTGACACCAAGCTGATGAAGCAAAAACCATATAGGTTGAAGCAAAGGGTCAAGGAGAAAGTCAAGAAGGGAATAGACAAAATGTTGGAAGTGTGACTTATTTTCCCGGTGGACGAGGCGGAAGCGGTCAGCCCGATAGTGATACATAGCAAGAAGGATTCCACAAAGATAAGAGTCTGTGTATATTATCACAACCTTAACAATGCTTGTGTGCATGACCCATTCCCCATATCCTTCAATGATGAGGTCCTAGACAATGTTGCGGGGAATGAAGCATATTCCTTCATGTATGGGTTTTCAGGATACCATCATGTCAGAATAGTTTAGGAGGACATGAATAAGGCCACTTTCACTACAAAGTGGGGGTCGTACGCTTACCACGTGATGTCATTTGCCCTTAAGAATGCACCTGCAGTATTCTCCCGAATTGTCATTGCAGCATTTGGAGACTAAATTCTCAGGTTCTTGGAGGTATACATGGATGTTTGGACAATATACAACCTGTTGAAAAAGCATGCCAATCTACTCAGGGTAATGTTTGATCACTTCTGACAATTACAGATATCATTGAACTTGAAGAAGTGCATATTCGCAGTTCCATTCACACACTTTTGGGTCACAATTTATGCAAGGATGGAGTCTACATAGATCCTTCCAAGCTTGCACAAATTATTAACAATGGACCCACCATCCAATGTGAAGCAGCTAAGATCGATGTTGTGCCACACAGGGTACTACCTTAGATTCATCCACAACTATGCTTCCATCACCACCCTAATGGAGAAGTTGGTTAGGAAAGCAAAATCATTCACGTGGTAGGAGGATTGTCAAGATGCGTTGAATATATTGAAGGAGATGTTGGTAGGTGTTGCAATTTTAGTATATCTAATTGGAATAAGCAATTCCATGTAGATATCGATGCATCTGTCATTTATTTGGGAACAATATTGGTGCAACAGGGAGAAGGAATCTTTGAGCATCCCATCTATTTTGCGAACAAACATTTGTCCACTACACAAAAAAACCACACCATGACCGAGAGGGAGGCACTAACTATGGTGTATTCTATTCAAAATTTTAGGCACTACTTACTTGGGGGCACGTTCAAGTTCTTCATAGATCAATAAACATTGAAAACTTGGTCAAAAAACCGGTATTAGAAGGGAGAATTTGCAAATGGTTGTTATTGTTCTAGGAGTTTACATTCGAGCTAATCGTCAAACTAGGTCAGTTAAACGTTGGGCCTGATCACCTATCAAAATTGGAATTGGGGGAAAGTAGGGGCTCCCTGGATGACCAGCTCCCTGACGTTTATTTATTCAGAGTGGAAGCGATACCTGGTTAATTAGAAGAGATTGAAGCTTTCCTGGCCAAAGGTAAATGCCCAGAGGAGTACACAACAACACAAAGAAGATACATGGTCGTGCAAGCAACCAACTATCATCTTATTTAAGGAAATATGTATAGTTTGGGGTTAGATCAAGAGTTGTAGTGATGTGTCCTCTAGCACAAGCATCAAGATGTCTTACAGGAATGCCACTCAGGAGTTGCAAGCAGCCATGTAGGGGGGAAGGCAATTGCATAGAAGGCTTTCCAGGTAGGGCTATGGTAGCCAACAATATATAAGGACACTAAAGAGTATGCCAAAGGATGCGATGTGTGCCAGAGAATTTGCAAACCATCACATCGCAATGAGCTCCCACTATAACCGATACACACCTTACAGATATTTGAAAAGTGGGCAATTGATTTCATCAGTTTGATCAATTAGATGATGCGTCACACTCAAGCCAGGTACATCATCATGATGAAAGAGTATCTCACAAGATGGGTTGAGGCAACACCGGTGAAAGACTGTATAGCAGACACAGCTACAAGATTTGTTTTGAAAATTTCATCTTAAGGTTTGGGTGCCCAAGAAGCCTGACAAGCGATCAAGGAACTCGCTTCATTAATGAAACAATCACTTCTCTGTTGCAGAAATTCCTAATATAGCATCACAAGAGTAGCCCATATCATCCACAGGCTAATGCAACATTAGAAGCATTTAACAAGATACTTGAAAAGGGCTTAACAAAGTTGTCTTCAGAAAATTATTATAATTGGGATGAAAGGGTGCCAGCCATGCTATGGGAATACTACACAATAGTGAAAAGGTTACATAAGCATACACCATTCAATTTGGTATATGGACAAGAAGCCGTTGTGCCAATAGATTTCGCAATCCCAAGCATCTTCATTATCCAAGCCGCAAGGATGACAAAAGAAGCATCACTATAGAAGTGATTGGAGGATCTATTGGAATTAGATGAGGCCAAGTTTCTAGCAAACTTTCACCAATCAATCGAGCAAAGAAGATAGAAGGCATGGCATGACAGACACATCAAGAAAAAAACCTTCACAGTAAGGGGACAGGTTTTGTTATATGACAGTAAGTTACAGAATTTTTTGGGTAAGCTACATATGCAATGGTTAGGGCCATTCATAATTGCAGAAATTAGGGAGTTTGGAGCTATGAAGCTCATGCAATTGGATGAAATATTGCTACTAGATTGGGTGAATGGTGCATGCTTGAAACCCTTCCACCAACCAAAAATTCATATTCAACATTGATTGGGTCTCTATAAAGAGACCATAGGTAGGTTTAGGAAAAGTTAGTAGGATTCAGTCAATCAATTCATCATTCAGTTTATTTCCAATAAAACAAACCCAGGACGTCAAGTTTGGTTGTAGCTTCCATGTCAGCACAACACAACTGATTGTGGTCGGGGGGGTCTGTCACAAGTACTAGGAGTTTTTTCCATAATAATTAGATAATAATATCATTGTCAAGCCAGATTTTTGTAGAATCTTTCCCATTATAGAAAAAATTAACTCATAAATGGCTGTCATTATGCTAACATTATTACCCATCTGCTCCACCTTGTCTTTTCCAAAAGTACGTTAGCCCAGTCAGGTCCATATCAGCTGATGATGGATTAAAACATTCAAGTCTGCATAAGGAAAGTTGCCATAGCAATTAGTTAGCAAGTCTCGTCAAATACATCATGTCAAAGTTAGTCTACTTATTTTGCATGGATATGTCGAAGTTATTATATTTTGGAGTTCAGGCGATAGAGTCATCTAAGTTGCAATATGATTCTCAATGTTGTGACCCAAGAAGTAGTTATTAGCCTCCAATGGTTTTATTTTATCAACGATGTTTTGAGGTGACAAAGGAAATTGTTTTAATTCCTAAATATGGGTTGGATGATAGGATTTCCATCACAGAGGCGCTCTATGGTAAATATGAGAAGGCCACGCTTGTGGACAATGACTTATCGAATTCCTTTCAGTTCCCAACAATAAAGCGGGAAGTATACACAAAGATGATCACAAAGGAAGATGGAGAAACAACAACCAAGGCCAAGGTGGTATACATGGGAATTCAACGTTCAATGCTACTAAATTTGAGAAGTTTAATCAGCACGAATACGATGTAATACACGAAACTTTTAATCAGCAAGATGCATGGTTGATCGCTCTAGCTGGAAAGGTTATATTCAACAGCTTATAGGTTTATCGTCCATAGGGGATTCAGTCTCAATGACATTCGATACAAACTCCAAAAGAGCAAAGAAGGAAGGCGACAATGGCTACTCTGACAAATAAAACACCAAGCGAGGCAGGAAGGGAGCAAAGATCAACCTTATCAAAAAAGAGTATATTAAATTTGTCTGCTACATAAACACAAGGGAGTTGATGCATCACTTTTCAAGGAATGAATGCGCATTGGAAACCATTTCAATTCTTGAGCACTATACAGAGGTGCCCAATTGAATTAGTGTGCATTCCTGCTAAACGAT
This sequence comes from Pinus taeda, assembly GCA_000404065.3. Lineage (NCBI taxonomy): Eukaryota > Viridiplantae > Streptophyta > Pinopsida > Pinales > Pinaceae > Pinus > Pinus taeda. Next base: position 200,122 of record APFE031247075.1, on the reverse strand, counting down.
TCGTTCGAAACCTGTAAGAATGTCTACAAAAGGAACACCTTATTTTTGGCTATCTGATAATGACTCTGGTAATGTGGAAGTGGTGCCCCCTAGTGGGTAGAGACTTGGCGTAAATCTCTGAAGACTAGCCCTTGGTTCTCCAATACACACCATGGTGGATGTCATGGGACCCAAGCAACAAAGAAATCAATGAAGTTTCTTTCAGAAGGTGGTATGTTAAGATGATTGAGGTAATAAGGGCCGCTAAAAGAATTCCCAAGATATTTCTCAATGAGTACTCAACGTCTATATGGTTTGGGATAACTCATGGAAATACTTTCCTCAGGCCACATTGCATCCACCCACTCACTTTCAAAATGCCGACACAAAAATTCACACTATTCACTAAAGCATTCCATGCGGAAGTTGGGTTGTGGTCAAGAGTTGCATGCGATATCAGTGAAGGAAGATATATATACTTGTTCAAGGGGATGGTAGTGCAATCATTGATAGGTGAGGCAAGCATGGACACCAGGAAGCAGATGGCGGAGCAAGACTTACAGACTATGTTCACCCAAATGAAGAAGTAAATGAACTCTCTCAAGCAAGCCATTGCGAACTTAACTGGCTCATCAGGTGAGGTTCCTAACTTTGTTGAGTTGTAAGGCTTTTCGTAACAGAACCCTCTCGTTACTACACCCCTTTCTGTTTCCATCCTACATATAATACCCCATTGACACTCCAAGCTGACAATTCCCAAGCCTAGGTAGCCAAAAATAACCAAGCCTCAAGTTGTAGCAATGAAGAAAAAATTCAATCGGTCATGCCTCTAGTCAACCTCACTGGCAAGGGACCATCACAGCCTCCCCAATTGTAGAAGAAATCCCATCTTCCACTTCCATCGTTCCTCCTAACTCACGAGATCCATCCCCACATACAACATCAACTTCCGCAACGTTGTCAGATCCCATTTCCTCCATAACAGAGATAGGCACCGAAGATATGTAGGTCGACTCAGTGATTCAGTTTTCCATGATGCTCCCCAGTGGAGAGAGAAACACCACATCCATGATATCCCTGTTATTAGGTTCGAGACCACTAATGAGTGGAATGCCCACCAGCTCACAACCATTGGTTCTAGCTATTGAGCCCTTTAAGGCTCCCATTTCTTTAAGTTTCTTATTGTCCCAAACCCAGTTTTTATCCTTGCAACACCCCAATTTGCAAAACCCTCGCAGAATGTGCCTCACCCCAAGGTCACTTTGATAGGCCCATTTATAGTGGCCAACCATTGCAGAGCAGATTCCCACACCCATCCACTGTGCAACAAGATAGTCTTTAGACCTGGTCATCCTCACAATTGTTTGGGTTCATATGGCAGGGCATGTTGCAGACATAGAAGATTCATAATGACCTTGTTGTCGATCACAAGCAGTGAAAGCAGTAAATCACCACCCTCACAGATGATAGAGACCATCTCTGCCAAAGAACTCAACGACTATGGACACAGGTTGACCAGATAACATCGCGATTTCAAACGCTTTGGCCTGCCATTTCTGATGTGGTCATTAAAGCTCTGGGGGGATTTTCTACATGCACCTTGGTTGAATATTGCAACCACATTCAAGTTGTGTGCACCAAGTTTATCTGCACCAATAGAGAACTCAAGCAGAGCCTCGATGCCATGAGAAAGGCTCTTCCTGATCCATCCACTATCTACATTGATGAGATTGAAAAAAAATCTCACCACCGCTACCACTCTAAATGAGGTGTACATTCTGATGGACCAAGTCCATGACAGGTCCAGAAACCTGGCCATGAAAAATCAACTAGTATACCCACTTCAGCAGCGAATTCAACAACTCCTCCTCAACATCTGAAACTCCAAGGAGAAAGACTAGTTGAAGAAGTTTGAAGCAAAGGTAACCTCTCTAGAAGTTAGGGTTCAACAAATTGAAGACGATTTGGCGAAGACTAAAAAGAAGATCCAAGACACTCATGTAAACTCATGTCAACTCATTTCAACTCATGTCAACTCATGTCAACTCTCTATGAGAACTTTGTGATGAAATGGAGGAGCAGTGGGTTTCCCTATTGAGTAGTTGACCAGACCATCCAAATTCTAGCACGACAGTAGAGTTCCTCAAACAAGCTGACACAATTACCGAACCTTGGAAAGAAGCACTCGATGACTACACCTGATTTTGCGAGGAGACAACTCTTGTGGTGCAAGGGTTGGGGCCTTTGTTTGGAAAAGAAGGTCAACAAGAAGTAGTAGCAGCGCCGCAAGAAACAACATCAACACAACAGGAAACAACAACAGCGTCAGTAGAACCACTAATGATGACAACAACAAAAGCATCGGTTTAAACATCAAAAACACCGACAGCAACAACATAGGAAACACCCAGGGAAGATTAACTTGGGGAGGAGTCGATGGACTATGGTTGAGGTCTGTTGGGGCATTCATTTTGAGTTTTGTGGAAAAAGGAGCCAGGGGCAAGTGGCAAGGATGAGTGTTGGGGTTGTGCAACTGAAAACCGAGGGTGGAACAAGAATTGGAAGTGAACCGACAGTTGTGGAAAGGTGGTGGAGAGGAGAAAGAATAGTCGAGCAAGGGGAGAAAAAATGTAGCTGAGGATGAAGACAACCGAGTGGAAGATAGGCAAAACTAGCAGTCCAAGCACATGGAAGAGGATAAAAAGTAGAAGGAAGGGTGAGGAAAGGTTTTCGTTGGTCAGTTAAGTGAGCCAGAGATTGTTGGAGCTTTCCTGTGTTACAGAGGAGTGTAAACAACTCCTCGGTCCTGTCTGAGTCTATTTATGTTTGTTATGTTATTCCTGTTATTGATGATGAGGCCTTGAGCCTCTTTTTATTACTTTATGCTATGTTAATGGAAGAGACGGTTTAGACCCACATTATGTTCTTATGATCAATGTTGACTATTTAAAATTTTGCATGAATGCATCTGTTTATATTGTTTCTTAAGATGGTATGAGTAGATTGTTGTGATTGCGTTAGTGTAGATTATGAGTTACTATGTTGTGGTATCTTCTATTTTTCATGACTCCCTCGGTGCCTAATTCCAAACCTCATTTAACTTCGATCGCGACACACCTTGGGTGAGACTCCTTACCCTCTCTGGGTAAGGTGAAAATGTTGGTGTTGCTCTAGAATACAATGGAGCCTTGTTAGCCCCATATGCCCAAACCCATGGTCTCAACTTTGTTGTCATTTTCGTGCCAACAATTTCATATTTCTATAATAGATTGGAATCTTAAGAAAAATATTAGATTCAATTATTGACCATGTTTTATCTTATACATTTAAAATTAGTTTTCAAAATTGACATTTATTGGCAACCTGAAATATTTTGGTCATCTCTTTCAAATTTATGTTCCACTTTTGTGTTGGATGATGGACCTCAAGGTACTCCTTTTTAGATAGCGTGGTAGCATACTAATCTAGACGACATGGTATAATGTAGTGTGTTGAGACCTATTCTCTTGTGAGGATCCATCACTAGTGCCATGACTCTAGTATTACAATTAAGTGTCACAACCTTAGTGATACAACTTAGTAAAGACATTAAATATTTCAAGATACTAGAAATATATTAGCATAATAAATATTTCATTACATATAAAGTGGAGGAAGGAAGGATTTAATAGTAAGCTATATTGGATAATCAGACTTCATGGACTAGAATTATGAAGTTGTGTTCGAATCTATTTAAGGATTTGACGTTGCAGTGGGCGAACAAAACCTTAAGGAATAGGCAAAAGAAACAACAACTTAGACACCCATTAGTCTACATTTTTGTGGACTTAGTTTTAGGGTGTGAGAGATGGCAACTTGATTACCTTAACTTGGTCTTTTTTGTTTGTTGTTATCTTAGTCTTTTTTTGTGTAGTTGTTATGGTAATTTCAACATAGGTAACTCTCTTACCCAATTTCATAGAGAAAATGGCTACGTAGCAATTTTGGGTCTTGTTGATAGTTTATGTTATCTCTATAGTATTGTAATACAACTTGAGTAGGTCTAATGGTTAAGGACACATGTTTCCTCTTAACAGGTCACATGTTCAAATCTAGAGACAGATAGAGTATGTACACCTCTATAGATCTTAATAGTCAAATCGTTGCATGAAGGGGATCCCTTGTCCCATAAAAAAGGGGGTCTCATGCACCAATTTGGTGTCTATCTTTGTTGTGAACTTAAAATTAGATTATTATTATTATTGTATTAGAGTCTATGCGGATAAATGATTCTATTATTAACATGATCAAATCTAGGCCAAACAATGGACACCCTACACTAGAAAGCAATTGTTGACTAATATTAAAGCCCTACCCAAGTTTGAAACTCAATTAACCCACTTAACGTGCTTCTGAGTGATTATGTAAGGTTTAGGAGTATAAGGGCAATGCCTCCAACTTGACCCTAAGTCTCCTCAATAATAAATGACAAATTTACAAATTCTCATAAATATAATTTTGTACCTACTAAATAAAACTAACAAAAAAAATTCAAATTATAACCTAAAAATATATACATTTTACATGTTATTAATAAACAAGTAATTAAGAAAAACACTAATTTCCTATCTATTTAGTATAAGAAAAGAGTAAGTAAAATTTCATTTTCAAGACAAACGAAAATTGAAATATGATAATAAAATAAAAATATAAAAAATATGTATTTGAAAATAAATATTATTACATTAAAATATAAATAAAAATTATATTTTATATGCAATATAGTTAAAATTTATTAATATAATTTAATATTTTGATTTAATTTATTAATAAATTTAATTTAATATAATTTAGTATTTATATTATTTTTTATAATTTATTTTTTAAATGTGAAAAAGTAGTTGAAATTTATTAATCAATTTAATTTCCCTATAATCTACTATTATTTTATCATTTCATTTAAATTTCAATATAATTTATTATTAATTAATTATTATATTTAAATTAAAATATTATTCCGTATATTATATTAAAAATTCGCTTCTCTCCATTAAATTTTATTGCTAATAATAATCGACAAACAGGAGGGACAATAACTTTATAAATTATACTAAAATAATTAGTAAAAAATGATATGAAAACCCCTCCATACTTTAAATATTTATAACCCTGCTTTATCCTCATCCCAAAATATTTATAATCAAAACTTTGTTACAAAAACATTGGCCTCTAATTTTTTTTAATTGTTAAAGAAATTATTGACCTTTCATTTTTTTTTTTTAAATTGTTTAAAAATATTTTGAGTATGTTGTGGTATATTTATGATCATTTTTTAAATTTACAACTCTCTATGAGAGGCACAAAAGTTGACTAGTACTCATGACCATAACTCAATGTAAAAGCATATTTTTTTAATTTAATAAGAATTATATTCAGTAAAAAATAATACTATTTTTTTTTTAAATTAGTAAATTTATATAAAGATATATCATATGTAGTATAAAGGATTCAAGGATTCATAAATTATTAAATATGAATCGACTTAATAAAGTGAATAAAATCTTCATCATTTGATAAAGTGAATAAGATCTTCGTAATTTAAAATGACATTTTTAAAAATATATATTTTTATACTCTAATATTTAAAAGAGGTTTTTTTTAAAGGGTCATGTATTCATACTATTACACTTCATCATAATATTCAAAGGAGAAATAAAATATGCAACTAATGATACAAGATGTGCACACATGCATAAACGCATTATTATTGTAATAACTATTAGTTGAATATGTGGAAGTTGTGTTCATATATTGGTATAATAATAACTAGATAATAATAAACTCTGGTGAATGATAGTTTTCATTTTTTTATTTTTATTTTGTTTACCATAATTGTGATGATGCGTAATTATTTATATTAGATATATTATATATTTTAATATGATTGATTAATATTTATTTAAAATTAATATGGTTTATCCAATTAATAAAAAGATAAAAGATTAAAGGAATTTTTAAATATTTTATTTATATATTTAAAAAGAAATGAAAGAAGCATTCTCAAGTCAAGAAGGTTGGTATTGTAATAGATATTTTGAAAATAGAAGGAATCTGAGTATATAATAGATAATCTAAGAGAAAGTGTTTTATTTTTGGCCCTTTTAATATTATACAAGTGACAAACTCTTTCATCCCCTCATATTTTGGGAACTAACCAACACCCAACTTCATTATGAAGCTCATGAGAATTAGTTCTTATTTTAGCAATGGGCATTTTCTTCTTAACACTAATCAAGACATATAATTTTGGATTTCTAGATTCGGGTTGATCACCTCGTTATAATATCTTTGTTTCCTTTTTCATTTTAACTCTTTCTCGCCCCACAACTTCTTCTTAAATTTGGAAGTAATAATATTTTTAATATTATCCTTATTCTGCATTATGATTTCCTCCTTTATCCCCCTATGGTCTAGCAAGACTAGGCATCCTTATGCCATCCTCGCTTGAGCTTAAGGTAAGGTTTTTGGTTAGATTTAGAAGCAATTTTGGGAAGCCTCTTGGTTTCCATGTTGTATAACTTATTCTTATACATGATATACCTAGTCATAGATATGATTTCAATGGGGGAGAGGCTAGCTTCAATAAGGGGGATAGGGTAGGCAATATTTCCTTTAATCTTGAGGTTGTAGGTTATAAACTTCTTTTGGATCTGCTCAATCTTCCTCCACGACTCTCTAGATATACTGCAACTCCAAACCTCACAACCATATAAAATAACAAGGGTGACAAGAGTCTCAAAGATGAGCTTTTGTTTAATCACATATCCAAAGATATGTCAGCTTACCATTGTTTTTAAGCCCATAGTAAGCTTTCCATCTTGCTTTTATCCTTTTCTCAATGTTAGAATTCCAATTGAGTTTATGATGGTGAAAAATATAAAATTATGGAGAAAAGTATAAATATTTATGGAAATTGAAATCACATTTTATTTGATCTAATGATTGTGTATATTTTTAGTTGATAAAGGGCATACTTGTGCAAAATATTTTGTGATATTCACAAAGCTCATATTACACCTAAAATGCAATAGATTATGTAGCATGTTGAATGCCATGGTCACTTTAAGAGCTAGTTTGAGTAGGCTACACCCATAGCAATTAAGCTTTTTCACCTAGTGAAGAGTATAAAGACAAGCTTGGAGTAATTTAAAGCATGTTGGGGGAGAAGTTTCAATATTTGACATGGAACTCAACAATTTCCTCTTCTAAGAACTTTATAAATGGTGGAATTTTCCATACATTTTAAGAAGTTCAATGAGAGTAAGGTTATGTTGCATGATATAAGCTAGATATTTTTAATCGTTCTTGCTTCAATTCATCTCATTGTGCCTTGTGAATGATTGTGCTACCAAAAGTTTCCATCTATTATTGATATCACAACATGCTCCTCAAATTATAATGAGAAAATCCTAAATAGAATAAAACAACAACTATCTTCAAAAGAAAACCAAAATAGGTCACGAAGATGCTAGGTTATGAATTTTAAATCATCTAAAAAAAAGAGAAGGAAAATATAGTGACATACGCAATTTCAAGGAGAGAAAAATACATTTATGCCTTAACTTCTATTGTATCAATTTTACAAGTCGAATGGATAACAAAAGTAAGGATAAAAGGAAACATGACCATAATATAAGGAAACTCAATTAATAATTAAAACAAAACCCTAGAACATCATGTAAATTTGTAACAAAGAATGATTCACTTTGTTATAAGGATAACTTATATTCATGTTATAATTCCTAGCTCAAACAAAAGGTGCTTGTAGAACTATACACTTTACCTACAATGAAATATTCATTATGTTTGGAAACTTATCATGGGACGAAGAATATTTTTTGGAAGGGTCTTAAAATTGAAATTCAAAATTTTTTGGTGGAGTGTTTGGTTTTCCAACAAAGAAAAGTATATATGATCAAGACCATAGGTCTGTGAGAACTAATATCCATGCTAAGTGAGAATGCTGAAGAGGTATCAATGGAATTTATTACGAGTCTACCAAAGTCCAAAGCAAAGACTGCCATCATGGTAGTGGTGGATAGACTCATAAACTACAGCCATTTATGTGCACTTTATCACCATTTTACAATGAGTACAGTAGCCACAGTATTCACAGAAATAATTTAGAAGCTACATGGAAAGCCCAAGATGATTTTGAATGATAGTAAATCACTTTTCGTTTCTTTTTTTAACAAAAACAGTTGAATTTTATTAATAAGAAGAGGTTGGGCATGCCAAACAACCTTGAGTACATACAAGTGTTAGAATTTAGGCTCAAAAGAGGCTTCCTATCCTTGCTTTGCTATGGTCCTCTTTTCTTTGATACTTTGGTGCTTTCCTAGGTTAAGTTAAAACCCACATAAACTAAGTTCCATGAGCCATATTACAAACCTGCATAAATTAAAATGATTTTGTTTAAAGCCTGTCTTGTCCCCCGTACTCGGCCCCACTAGAGGGTTAACCCCCACCAATCTCGACACATGACAGTCGTTAGATCTTTGCTTGCCCAGATCTGATGCATATCGCATCCATTGCTTTCCAAACCTTAATTCCTTAGGAGCGCGTGATATGGGCAGTTTTGTATTGCCACGTGTCAGCCCTGAGTGGAATCACGTCCATTTCATAAAAATTTCTGAGCAGCCAAGAGCGGTGCGATGAAACCCACTTACCACTCCCATCAAAATTACTTCCCTTCTTTTGCAATGTGCAATGGTTGTTAGGTCAACTCCACCTAGATTCAACAATTATCGCGTCCCTAGCGGACCGAGCTTTAACTAGGACCCATCTCCATACCCGGTCCCACTACAAGGCTAAGACCTTGCCATGAAAAGCATGCGATAACTGTCAGATCTTCCCCCACCCAAATCTGATGCTTATCGCATGGAATTGTTGTCTGACCTTTATTACCTCAGGGGCATGCGAAAAGGGTGGTTTTAACCTGCCATGCATTAGGCTGTGAGTTGCATCGCATCTGATATGAGAAATACTGCCCAATAGCCAGAAGCGGTGCGATGAAAACCTCTTACCGTTGCCCGCTACTTTAACCCCCCATATTTTCTAGCTCGCTATGACCATTGGATCTTCCCCCACCTTGTGTCTTCGCCTTTCGTCCATCAAAATCGTCTTCTGAATGAAATCCATTATGCGCCCTATTTTTACTACTATCATAGCTGGCCCATGTGGAAAGCTGAAAACCTGTCGAGAAGTGATCTCGCCTTTGTTCTGTGGGATTCCGTCCTTAAACAACTCTCCTTGCCTATTAAGGGATTGGGTGCCTTTTCGCATCTTCATCATTATTCACTAGCATACCTTGGGCTAGAAGACATCCTTTGTTGGCCATTATGTCAGCTTCCTTATTCTGAGCTCACAAGATATGGTAGAATGAGCAGGATGTGAAGTTCTGAGTCAACTTTCTTATTCTTTCTAGGGTCTTGTTTAGAGCAGGGTTGTTGAGTCGATCGCTCTTATTAAGGGTTTTAATTAGGATTTTAGAGTCCTCGAAGATTTGAAGGTTTTCCCCTGTGTTCCTTTGAGCCAACTGACAAGATTTTAGCAGACTAAGGATCTTGGCCTAGTTGTTGGTGCACTGTCTTAGACCCCAACTATATTTGTCCTATCTTTGTTCATCTATGGAGTAAATTATTCCTCCTACCCCTGATATCCCCAGGTTTCCTATGGAGGCTCTATCGAAGAAAATCATGACTTTTCCCTGATTTTTCCACCATTTTTGGAATTCCACCTCAAAGATCTAGAGACACCACTCTGGATTATGGCTAGTCAAGGAGATATTCTTCTTGATGCTTGCCCGTCTTAGGGAATCCCTTAGCCAACTGAGCTCTTCAGGGAGTAGGTATATGTCTGACTTATGAGGTCTATTTTCAAGAGTTTCTAGCAACAAGGCTTTGACCTTGGCAGTGACTGTGTTGGTGTATTGAACTCTATAGTTGAAGATGGCTTCATTCCTAGCCAACCAGATTCCCTAGTAGATATATTTTGGGATTTCATTCCAGATTTTAGTCCAAGTTGATTTGTTGTTCAAAGAGTGTGGGTAGGGATCTTTCCAAGTTGCGAAAAGACTAACCACTAAAGGTTGCTGGGAGAATTAGATGTTGAGCCCCATGGTAGCTTGCATCTATACCTCTTGAGAAAAGGGGAAATCTATGAATAGGTGATCGATCGTTTCTTGATCCTTGCAGCAGAGAGGGCATCTATGTGAACCAATTATTCCTTTTTTCTCTAGGTTTTCCCCAGTGAGGGTCCTTCTGTGCATGAGAGTCCAACAGAAGAAGTTGATTTTTGGGAGTCCAAATGGGTCCCATACATGCTGACAAAGCTTTGTAGTATGGATCTAATGTTGTTGTTCTTCGAGGGCTGCAAAGCCCAGCCTGGCTGAGTAAGATCCGGACTTCCCCCAGCCCCACTTGTCCCTCGAAAGCAGGTGCAAAAGAGCCAGACCAATGAGTTTATCCAATAATTGATGGAGTTGAGGGAGCATCCAATCAGGGGGGTGATATAGGTCCCAGTTACTCCAATTCCCTTCTGAATCGCACGTACAAATGTCAGCAAGTTTGTGGATACCTTTTTGGATGAGCCAGTTATGCAAGTCTGCTATATTTGGTGCAAGCTTTAGGGGATGGAGACCCATGATCTTGTCCTCCCACAGTCTGATTCTTTTCCCATTTCCTAGAATTTTGTAGAGTTGTTCTTTGAAGAATTTCCAACCTTGGGTGCACAACTTCCACAACGTAGTTCCTTTGTGCAAAACACCTTCATCCATATTCTTTATTGAGAGGTTGTGCAGATATTTTTCAATTAGAACTTGACTTACAGGGTGTTTTTGGTTTAAGAAGATTTTCCAAAGGATCTTCCCTCCCATTGCTAGATTGGCCAACACAAGATCTCTTACCTAAAGTCCACCTTCAGGTATTGGCCTTTTCACTATCTCCTAGCTTACTATATGGAAATTTTTTTGGATCCCCTTTCCTCCTTGCCATAGGAAATTTTGAATCAGCTTTGCTAGCTGATCGGTGATCATTTTTCGAGCTAAAAGGAAAGAGTCATGTTAGATAGAAAGGGATGAGAGGACTGACTTGACCAGAGTGAGCTTCTCGGATGAGGTAAGCCACTATCCTCCCCAGGCAGTCATTTTTGCCTTGATTTTGCTAATAATTTCCATCCATTGAGGGGCTTTAGTAGTGCCCAACGTTAAAGGTAGGCCAAGATACTTGAATTTTCCCAAGAAACATATCCGATGAAGCTTAGGGCTTGGGAAATCCTGAGAATAGATTGTTGGTGTACAGCCCAACCGTACACTTCTGATATTGACCATAGCTCTGAAGACTCTGTAGAAGCTTTAGATTACTCCACTAAAGGCTCCTGCTATTTTAATTGAGGCTCCTCCCAAAAGGATAGAGTCATCTGCGAACAAGGCATGGTTGATTATGGATGTTATGGGTATCGCCCTGATGCCAGGAAGTGTCCCATTGAGCTTCTCATCAGAGAGTTTTCGACTTAGAGAGTCTATCATCAGAATGTACAAGAAGGGGGACAGAGGGCAGCCTTGCCTGATTCCCCTTGAAGCTTTGAAGTAGTTTGTAGGTCTACCATTTACTAGAGGGGCTATCCATGGCTCTCCAATGCATGCTTTAATCAAATTAACAAATTTAGGGTTGAAACCAAATGTAGAAAGAACTTGGAGAAGGAAGGAATGTCTTAATCTATTGAAGGCATTTTCCATGTTCAGTTTGATGAGCATACCTTGCTCTTTGCGCTAGTGGTTGGAATGGATGATTTCCTACACCAGTACCACATTGTCCAGGATATGCCTTCCTTTGAAAAACCCTCCTTGATTGGGAGAGATGAGTTTATCTAGCAGAGGTTTTATTCTAGTAGCAAGTAGCTTGGTGAGAATTTTATAGGATGCATTGCAAAGCGAGATTGGTTTGAATCTGATGAATTTCTTCAGGTTAACTTATTTGGGAATTAGGGCTAGGAAGGTGGAGTTTGTGCTTGCTCCCACTTTGGCTTCTCGAAGGAATCCTTTGATCATTCGATACAAATCAGCCTTGATGATATCCCAGCAGAGTCTATAGAAGTGAATTGAGAAACCATCTGGTCCAGGGGCTTTGTCTGGTTCCATATTCCATATGACATTGCTAATTTCTTCTTCAATGAATGGCTTCAAGAGATATGCATTGTGCTCCTCATTGACCATCCTTGGAACATGCTTTAGGAAGTCATGAGTTTCATCGTTATTCTCCACAGATTCTTCTTTGAACAATAATTGAAAATGAGAGGTATCCGCCTCTTTTATCAGAGTTGTGTCTTTTAGAACACTCCCATATGGTGAGGTGATTTTAGCAATGTGGTTTCTAGAGAGGTGGGTGTGAATTTGCTTGTGGAAGAAGGTTGTATTCTTGTCTCTAGACACAAACCAGAGATTACGAGACTTAAGCCTCAAATATTCTTCCTCTTCTCTAAATGTCTGGAGGGTGATGATTTGGTGTTCTTGCTCCCTATGAATCTCTACTCTAGTTATGTCTTGAGTCTCTAGGCCCATTTGGAGATCCAACAGCTACTTTGTGCTTTATTTTTTTTGGGTAGTGGGAGAGATTGTGGGCTTTTCTATCCATTGATTTAGGGCTATTTTGGTGGCTTTTATATTTTGCTCCCAAACATAGCTAGGAGATCCTTAAACATGAATGGACCAAGCCTTATTCATTGTGTCCAGAAACCTTTCCCTGTTTGCCCACGGTGGGCTGAATCGAAAGGGGATTGGTCCCAGGTTTTTTTCTTCTTCCATCAGAAGGAGTATGGGTTTATGGTCTAAGTTCCACTTTGGAATAATTTTTGTGGAAATCATCATTTTCTCAGAGAGGAAGGAACTCTGAAGAAGGAATTTGTCCAGGCTGGCTGAGATATGCTCCTCCCCTATTCTCTTATTTGTCTAGGTGTATAGCCCTTTTTTTGGCTTGAAGTCCATTAAATCCCATTGTTGAATCAGGTTTTCCACTAAGAGGAGGAATTGGTCCCTATTGCTGGTTCCTCCTCTTTTTTCCTTTGGGTCTAGGATTAGATTGTAGTCTCTGGCAATAATTATATTATTAAGGGAGTAAGCTTCCAAAATATCAGTCAGGGTTTGCTAGCATTGTTCCTTTTCTACGTAGAGTATAGGAACATAGAGATTAAAGAGAGCAATGTTTTTCTTACTTGGTGGGTGATGGAGTTTGGTGTAAATCCAATGTTGCATCTGAAATGAGCTTTCAAGTTGGAATTTGTCAACCTCCCAGAGAGTGGCTAGCCTACCGCATTTACCTCTAGCATTTACTTTTTTTCCAGATTTTGTTTTTGATTTTGCTTTACTGATATCCAGAAGGGCTTCTCCTTCTATTTTAGTCTCTTGGAGCATGAGGATCTCGAGGAGTTGTGACTTTAATAGGCTCTTGACTAGTTCATCTTTTGATGGGTTCCCCAATCCTCTTCAATTCCAAGAGACTAATCGCATTATTTACTGGTAGGGGTTGGGGAAGCACCTCCCTTGGGAGGCTTGGTTCTAGTATTTCTTCCAATAGACATCTCTATAGTGGCCTGCCTACCTTGCATTTTTTGTCTCTCTGCTTCTTCTTCTTTGGCCTCTCTATGAGATTTCCTCCCCACTCTTTTCAAGGGCCTCTCAAATGTTTCATCTTCTGAGGATCTCATTTTCTTAGGTGTCTTCTTTCTTATCATATCTACATAGTAAGGGGAACTAGAGGCACCTTTTGGGGTTTAGACTAGTTCCTCTTACTTTTTTCTTTCTTCCATGTTGTTTTCCTACTGTTCAATTTCTTTTTATACTAGATCTTGGGGTTCTTCTGGTGTGCTGAGAATATCAAAGGGGTTGGTTGATATGTTTGCTATTGGAGGGATTGAACATCCTTTTGCTTGGGGTTCTGGAGGACCAACCCTCCCAGTGGAGGTGGCTTTCCCTTTATTCTTGTTGCTTTGATTGGTTGGTCTTGATTTTTGGACCTGAGTCCATTGGTCTCCCTTTTCTTTCTCAACTACATCCTCTGGTTTATTTTTACAATGCTTGGCAAAGTTCCCATAACCATGGCAGTGTCTGCATTTAAATGGTAGTTTCTCGTAATCTAGCACTTGTATGTGTGACCAATCAGCCACCATGAGTTTAATGGCTTCAGGGAGACCTTCCTCTAGGTCTACTTCTACACAAATTCTAGCACAAGAATATTGGTCTCTTCTTGCTGCTCGGTCAGTGTATTTGCCTAGCTTTTTACCTATGGTTTCCAAGGATTTAGGGTTCCAGTAGTGAAAAGGAAGGTGGGGAAATCTCACCCAGACCAAAATGGCCGAGGGAACATCCTGGGTGGGGTCGAGATTTGGGGTCCATTGGTTCAAATATAGTCCTTGAGGCCCCATGAAATATGGGTCATTTCTGAATATTAGGTTTCTGTCTTCTTCTGCTTCAAATACAAATACAAAGAATCCTTTGCCAACGAAATGGCTTTTTATTCCTTCTTTGACCAGTGAATGATACTTCCTTTGAACCCAAGATTCTACCACTTTTGGCGAGGGCCATAAGCCTGTGAACTGGCCAATAAGTCCCCTTTCTACTAGGTTTAAAGTAGCATTGCAAGGCTCTTCATGAGGCAAAGCAACTATGGGGATAGTTGCCATTTTTTTCACGAACTTCTGTTGGTTTTCCGATGCTGGCCTTTTATTGCAAGTTGCAACGAGATCCCAGAATGTGGCTAGCTCTAGTAGCAAGGGAGTTTCCTTTTCATGGCCCCCTCCTTGGGTGATGGCTCTGGTGCTTCACGCAGTCTTGAGGTTGGTTGTGTCTCTTTGCGCACTCCCCTAGCTTCCTCTTGTCGGACGAGGGCTGCCCGAGGCTCCCGCTAACTGGTTCCTCTCATTAAGGCTGCTCCAAGCTTCCTCACCAACTCTGCTCAAAATGACCTCTCGATAGTAAATAGCTTTTCATTGGTACTTTTTTTACTCATTTATTTTCTTTTTTATGTACTTGGCTTATTCATATCTTCTCTTACCATTCAATCTGATGGGGAAAACCAAAATTGTGAATAAATGTCTAGAAGCTTATCTATGTTTCTTTGCATATAATAAACAAACACAATAGGTCAAAGTGGCTACCCTTTGAAAATTGGTGGTATAACAATATGTTCCATACATGTCCAAAAATGTCCCTTTTTATGACACTCTATTGGTATTGTCCTCCATCCATCACATCAACCTTCAAAAGGAAATATAAAGTTCAAGTAGTGGATAATTGCATATAACACCAATAAGAGGTTATCTAATTATTCAAGGAAACTCGATAATAGCACAAAATATGATGAAACAATAAGCATATCAACATTGAAATGAAAGGAAAAAGTCATAGTAGAAGCTAAATATTCATTTAAACTCCGATCAAGCAATTATGAAATAGAGAAACTATGAAGTACCTCATCAAGTGGAGTAATTTTCCCATAGAATATGTGACATTACAAAATGAGTTATTCATACAAAACATCCACAAATAATCAAGAAATGAGGGAAATTATTGTTTGAAGGGGTGAGGCATGTTAATCCCTAGTTCTTAGTACACTAAATTGCTATTGTTATAAAATTGTTAGTTAACTAGGCCCATTATTTGTAATAATACCTTTTGCCTCCTATATATAGAAAGATCATCCTTTCTTCTACATGTGACGTATTATACAAGGAGGTTTCCACTTGAAAAGGCTTATTATTCATTAGCTTTTTCATTCTCAACGCATGTAATTTATTTTATTTTTTTTTTTATGCTACTTAGTGTATTTGGACCATAATAAACTTGATCCTATTCATCAGCAAATGTCGTTGAGCTTTTATACCATCCCTTTCCATCCCACTGAGGTTGTTTCCATGGCCCTTATCAAGAAATTTATTTACTTAAATCGTGTAATATTTATTATCAATATAGATTTCATATTTTTGAATTGCAAACATTGTATGTGCAAAGTTACATTATTTATAGTATGATATACAATTGTAAAACTATATCTTTGTGTAAATTTAAATTAAATTCTAGTGCCAATGTGAAATGAAATCTAAAAAACTAGTCAAGGTCTATTGTAGCTTCAATGGTAGCAATATAGGTTATATGGTTTCATATGACTCTATGGTTAGATGTCTCTTGTGACAATACTCTTTTCACTATTCCAACCAATTATCAGAAGAATTTTCCTAAGTAATCATAATCCATACAAAACAAAATCACAATTTAAAATAGTGCATTCAATTCAAATTCTAAACTAAGGAGAATATGAAATACATAAGAGAAAAGTTAAAAAAAAAAATGATAAAACAAAAGCAAGCCTAATCACCCCTAGCCATTTTCATGTATTTGTCATTGATTAGGCTACTAATACTATTGTCACCATGGCATCTCCTTGCATCATTTCCCATGAACTATTTCTTTCGTTGTTAGCAAGATTTGATAAAAGGAAACAATAAACACTTGCATCAATGTAAGGACTAAATAAGAAATGAGATTGCATAAAATAAATAAGATAATATAAAGTGAAATAAAATTTCACCATGTTATATTTTGAGTGGCTTAATTCTCCCAAGAAAAAGATAGAAAACTACTCTATAGTATCATAAACTAAATCAAAGCATACTACATCTAAAACTAGAGAAAAGAACAATTTATGTGAAAGAAAATATCAAGAAGTTTATTATATTCCATCATAAATTGGACATATGATCCAAGAGTCCTCCCTTCAAAATGGAGCAATCAATCTTATTTATACAAAACTAAGATAATCATTAATACATTGAGATCCAAATATCTTTCATGTGGTTATAAGCATTTGCTAACAGATAACAAGTAATATCTCAAAAAAATTCCCACATATGTCTCTAAAGTATTTGATAAAATATCTTCCATGATTCTTCTCCATCTAAAATACTTGAGTGATCCTCCCAAATCCTCTTCACATATCCAAGGGTTGAAGAATAAATTCGAATTTGGATCTTAGTGGTAAAAAATTGCATTGTTGGAATCTCCAAATATACTCGTAATCATCACCAAACTCACCCAAATTTCAAATACAACTGAAAACATGATATTTTTCTAATATTTAATCATAAACTCACTTAAAATACTAAATTAAATGCACTAGAAATTATTGAGCATGATCCCACATATAGGCATAAAAATGGAGTAAAACAAGGTTATGGAAGAGAAAATAAAAATAAAGGAAAGGGAAAGGTTAAGAAAAGGTGAGTGCGATTCCATGATATAGTTTGGTTAAGATAAGCCCATATTAATCAAATTTATTCACTTAGTGAAGAGTATAGGCCCACATCTAGAGTAATTTCAAGCACATGGGCAACAACATGGGCCCTATGGAAATCCATTTCCCTCCATTTTATCATCCATGGAACTCTATAAATCAAGGCCTCACACATACATTTTAACAAGTTCAATGAAAGTATGGTTATGATAAAATATCTAGCCACTCATTTTTAAGCCCACTTTCTTCAATCCATTCCTTTGTTCTTAATAAGTAGTTCTATTACTAAAAATATTTCCCTATTGTCCATTACAGAAAGGGAAATTCTATTCAAATCAATCCACAATTTATGAGAGATTCCTAAAGAGGATAGTATTCCTAAAGAGAGAGATTGGAAGCCATCTCCATCACTCGCTTAAGGTGAAATATTTAATTTTTGTATCTTTTTCTTTCAATTGATATTATTAGAAAGCATTCAATGTCCCCAACAAAAGAATTTACAAATGATTTGCATATATCTTCTTGAATTTTGTACTAATTGTTTGGCTCATTAATCTTGTTGTAGAATTGTGCTTTTGGTTATTTTTGTCATTTTCTGAAAGTTTGTTGAGAAGTTCTTCATGTGACTTCTTATCATATAGCTCAACAATAAAGATAACTCACCAAGAATCTTCCTTGAAATTTTTATTCTCTTGCCTTCATCATCATTTTTCATTCATTTCATGCTTGATGATAAGCTATAAATTACTATGCACACATCTCACATATTTCAATTCTTGTTTTCCATTATATATCAAATCTATTATTGAGTTTATTTGGTCACGTCACATACAAAATCACACATAGAAACATTAGTAAATTGATGGAATGTATTCATATAAAAAATATGGCTCTTAGAATAGAAGAAAAATATATGCAAATAATAAGGGTTTGGGACTACAAGTTCTCGTGCTCCTTTTAAAAACTTAGTAATATCAATATTCTTTATGGATGTGAAGTGTTAGGTCCCTATAATACTAGTGATTCACTCATTACTATTGTCATTGTATCCCTTATTGTTATTGTTGTGCCCCTATTGTCCCCATATTGTTGCCCACTATTTTTATTTGTGTGCCCTTATGTTATTATTGTTATGTCGGCTTTGATTATATTGTGACCCCTTAGAATCCTATATATAGAAATGAGGTTTTGAAATTTGTTTGATCAAAGAATTTTTCATTTGTGTAATGTAAATGAGTTTTCCCCCTCGACGAGGTTGATTTCTAAGTCATTGATCTATCTTTTCTATACTTTTCTGAGCTAGTTTCATAACATTTGGTATCAGCGCTTTGGATTCTAGGGTTTCGCTACACCAAAATAGCTCATCATGGAATTTTCGCTATAAATTTTTTCTATGATGTTTCAGATGCCAAACAAAAAACTCATTTGAACCAAAATCTCGATTATCCTCTGCTTCGAGTTTCAGATCTTGTATCGCTATATTTTCGGAGATATGATCCAAGGAAGTTAGGGTTTTTGCAGGCTCTCGAATTACATCCCAAACAGGTGACCTTGGGAAAATCGTCATAACTTTCTCTCTGAGTATCAAATTGAAATTTCCTAAGAAGTTACAAAAGGAGGATGGACTGTAGTTTTCTATTCATTGTTTTCAGGTTCAAAAGTTGAAACAGTGACACATGGCACTTCGTACAAGTTCTCTCTACTGAAAAAGTGTATAATCAGGTCATCATGGGAGATTGGGCATAACACTTTCTTGGAGAATCCAATTTCGATCAGACTGGTGGCATTGGAAAGAGGACTCAGAGGGCTACCATATTTCACAATTTCATACCTTGGAGATCTGAATTTCAGAGATACATCAGCAACAATATCGAGCTCCTACAAAGTGAAAAAAGGTGTGTAGTTTTTTAAAATTTTGCATAAGTTTGGTTTGAAAAATTAGTTTGAAGGAATTAAAAGGGCATAGTGATGCATAATTATCATTAATTGATGCCCCTAAGAAATAAAATGTAAACACCTAGTAAGCAACTTGAAATCTCTAACATGACTCATGAAGAAGAGGAAGAAATGCAACATGATATATCAAAATTACGAGACCAAGTACAACAAAATTCACTCTCACAAAAAGTAACGGAAGCTAATATGGAGGGTATAAATAAAGGCATAGAAGCTAAGATGAATGACGTGGAAGCTAAGATGAATGACATGAAAGCTAAGATGGATGGCGTGGAAGCTAATATGGATAGTTTAAATAAAGGTGTGGAAGCTAAGATGGATGTTTTAGAAGAAAAACTTAAAGGAAACATGGAAGAATTGAAGACAAAATTGACAAAGTTTCTACAAGAAATTATTACTAATGGAAAAAGGGTAGTAAAGGAAACTCATGATGAGAACAAAATAAATGTTAATCATGATTTCATAGACTCTGAAGTTGAATCGAAGACCCACCATGTTCCAAATATTGACATGAGAAATTTTGATGGCAATGATATCGTAACATGGATACTATAAATGGAGCAATATTTTGATCTCCATAATGTGAAAAACACACAAAAGGTACGCATTGCAACTTTATATTTGGAACCAAATCAGTTTGTGTGGTTTCAATGGCTTTTCTCTTGTAAACAATTGTCACTTGGTCAATTTTTACGGATGATATGATAGCACATTATGAGGATACAAAAAGAAACACTTTTTTTAGCCAATTGATAAATCTCAAACAAAAGGGTTCAATGATGGAGCACATTGAGGACTTCC
>APFE031247075.1:141906-155564 GCA_000404065.3 Pinus taeda | reverse complement strand
GAATGATTAAGATCACGTTAAAACCTAATGCAAAGACAGTCAAGCAAAAGACTTACCATCTTAATCTAAAAGATAAGGAGAAGGTCTGCTTAGAGCTAGAAAAGATGCTCATGGCAGGCATCATTGAGCCTATGGAAGAATCTAACTAGGTAAGTCCAATGGTGGTACAGGAAAACAAGTAGAAGGATGAAATAAGGATATGCGTGGATCTCAAGAAGTTGAATGATGCTTGTGTACATGATCCTTTCCTGACTCCATTCACTGATGAAGTGTTGGACAATGTAGGGGGTCAGGAAGCATGTTCCTTCACTGATGGGTGTCCTGGGTACCACCAGATCAAAATCGTGCTGGAGGATAGGAGCAATACAACCTTCGCAACTAAGTGGGGTTGCTTTTAGTACACTGTAATGCTGTTTGGATTGAAGAATGCGCTTGCGATCTTGTCAGGTTTAGTTGTTACTGCATTCAAGGAATTTATTCATAAGTTTATGGAGGTATATTTTGATGACTGGACTGTATTTGGGTTGGTTAAATGCCATGTAGCAAGCTTGCACCTAATGTTGGATACCTACCAAAGATACCAGATCGTGATCAATTTAAAGAAGTGTTTGTTTTGTGTTCCTTTTTGGAACCTGTTGGGGCATGTTGTTTGCAGACAGGGACTGATGGTAGACCCTGCAAAGATCGCAATGTTATGAAACTTGGAAGCGTTGAGGAGTGTGAAACAGTTGCGCGCTACTCTGGGACATATGGGATATTACAGAAAGTTTATCAAACGTTACGCCCAAATCACCGCACCTATGGAGAAACTGTTGAAGAAGGATGTCATGTTATGCTGGAACGATGACTATAAGAAGAGCTTGGATGTATTGAAAGAAAAGATGGTTACCACATTGATTCTAGTCTTCCCAGACTGGAAGAAAAAGTTTCATGTACATATCGACGCGTCATGTATAGCACTGGGAGTAGTACTGACACAAGCTAGCAGAGAAGGCTTGCACCCTCCTATCGCGTTTGGAAGCTGAAGATTATCCAAAGCAGAGAAGAACTATTCCACCACTAAGTGCGAGGGGCTAGCTATGGTGTATGTGCTCCAGAAGTATAGGCACTACTTGCTGGGAGGCCATTTTAAGATGTATACAAATCACTCCACATTGAAGTACCTGGTCAATAAGCTTGTGTTGGGGAGGAGAATCTACAGGTGGCTCTTATTGTTCCAGGAGTATGATTTTGAAGTTGTTGTGAAGCCTAGATGATTGAACACAGGACCAGACCATCTATCACACATCGAAACAAGGGTGGAACCTACTAACTTGGAAGAAGGATTGCCTCACGTGCAACTATTTGCAGTGCATGTCACAGATGGTGATTTCGAGGATATAATACACTTCCTAACAACGGGAACTGCTCCGAAAGGATACAATGTCCAGCAAAAGAAGGAACTAATGGTGCACGCGGTAGATTTCTCTGTCATTGCTGGGAATTTGTATAAAATGGGGATTGATGAGATATTGCGACCATATGTACTTGAGTTCGAAAGAGGCAGCATCCTCGTGGATCCTCATGGGGGTGTTGTGGGAGGACATTATGCAGAGAGAGAAAACGCATAGAATATTCTACACGTATGGTTGTGGTAGCCAATCCTTCATCAAGATTCGAAAGCATATTGCAAGGCATGTGATGTATGTTACAGAACTGGCAGGCCATCGCGGAGGGATGAGATGCCTTTTAATCCACAGATGACATTGCAACCCTTTGAAAATTGGGTGATAGATTTTGTAGGACCCATTCAGCCACAGGGAAAGATAGGAGCAAGGTACATTATCACCACGATGGAGCATTTGACTCATTAGGTAGAAGCACAGCCGATGAAGGATTGCATGGGTGCGATTGTCAAAATTTGGATGTCCAAAGATCTTGATGAGTGATCATGGTACACACTTCTTGAATGAGATGATAATTGCACTGATGGAGGAATTTCAGGTATACCATCAGAAGAGCACACCTTATCACCCACAAGCTAATGAGATGGTGGAAACGTTCAACAAAGTGCTCAAAAACACGCTGACCAAGGTTTGCAATGTTCAACGAAGTGATTGGGACCTACGCATACCTACAGTATTGTGGGCTTATCAAATGACATGCAAGAAGTTGACTAGACAAACCCCTTTTAGGCTTGTCTATGGTGTGGAAGTGGTAATGCCTATGGAATACATCGTACCTAGTCTACGCATAGCAATGCTCATAGGTATGATGAACTGCAGAGCCCTAGAAGAAAGGCTTGCCCAGCTGGATGAACTAGAGGAAGAAATATTATTAGTTGGATTTCACCAGCAAGTCCAAAAGTAGCACGAAAAGACATGGCATGATCGACACATCAAGCTGTGCACATTTAAGGTAAGTGACCTGGTTTTGTTATATGATAGTAAGCCTGATAAATTTCCAAGGAAGTTCAGGATGAACTGGTTAGGGCCTTATGTTATTAAGGAGATTACCAATGGAGGAGCGACACAACTGGTCAAATTAAATAGATAACCCTTCCGAGGAAAGGTGAATGGAAGTCACTTGAAGCCATACACTGGTGGTCTGGCCATGTGACTAAATGAAGGTAGCACAATCTTAGCACTCTAGGTAGCTTAAAGGAGGCACGGGACTATAAAATACACTGCCCAGGTTCGGGAGTTGCGTGATTGGAAGATGGTGTGAAGCAAGGACATGTCATTGGGTCCATGGCAATGTGGAGGGGGTTGCGCTACCCAAGGAGAAATCATGCAGGCCGGCCGGAAAGTGACCATTAAAGTCACTATTCATGAAAAACGGTAGAAGTAAGGCCAAATGGAGCAGGCGACCAGCATTTAAGATGAAATTTATGGCTTAGATCCTTGAAAATCTACTTCCAATTTGACATTAATGAACTGATTTTAGGGGGAACGGTTGAATTTGAATTCAAAATGCCCTATAAATTACAAGTAGTTGCCCAACAAAAAACACTTGGCATTTTGAGTATTTAGCTGTTGAGCTCTCAAGCACCTATGAATCATGAGCAATATGAGCTTTTGTAGTTCCTGGGGTATTTGCGACTTTGTCGACGGACACATAGGAATTCTTACAGAAGATCATGTCAGCACCCCTGGAAGTTATCATACAAAAAAAGTAGTAGAGGAGACAACATAGGAAATGGAGAGAGAGGCATAAGTAGTTGCTCTGAAAGTGGCTAAAGTATTGGCAGAGGTCCCTAAATCGTCGAGAACACCAAGACCAAATCCAACCCTAAAGAAGGAGACCATGAAGGACAAGAAGGGCAAGCAACCTACCATACTGGGTGTGTGTGTCACCAAGGAGAAACCCACCAAGGACCACTGCCTAAGAGAAAGGCAAGGCTATAAACCTAGAAGTAGAGGAGGAGGATATCAAAGACATCTTGATGGACAATGAGGATGTGGGAGTGGAAGTAGAGGAGGTTGAAGCCTAGGGTACGGACCCTATTACACGGTTTCTAGAGTATGTCCCTCCACCCAAGCTTAATTCCAAGGTCCCAAAGGACATTGATGAGAGTAAGACTCCCCTATGAACCCCTCTGCTACCAGATGAAATTACTTTCGACAGTCCACGCTTGGCCCCAGTTCCAATACTAAAGCTTAAAGACTAGGACTTGGCGGACCACGAGAAGTTCCCGCACCTGACGACCGAATAGCTAATGCGTTGCATCATAGATACAAATATGGGAATGATAGCGTTGGAGCCATGGAGGTGGCTCAAGGGGGTAGAGAAGGTAGGATTTTTGAGCCTGCTATGGGTGCCACACTAAAACTGCACCCTCATGACGGTTTTGGTCATCAAGCAGCTACTGTGCTTGGTGTATGATGGGTGTCTATGGCTGGAGGAGCCGATACCCATAACTAATATGTTGATTCATATAATAATGCGCCTGCCGTATACAGGTGAAAATCCAGCTATGATCTTTGGTGGCAAGGGTGGCGACCAGGCACTCGCAGAGCCAATGAAGGAGAAATTCAAGCTCGTGAAGAAGCGTGTCAATACGCTATCTCCAACATCTGCAACCCCGCTGTGAAGGTAGCTACGCAGATCCTTGCAGGGAAGGTGATGTGGAAGTGCCACACCGATGAGGTACTGATGCCTGTCATCACACTTGCACAACAATGTGCAGAAGGAATCCAATTTAACTAGTCATACTACCTTCACAAAGTGTTCCTCGCAAATTATCCTAAAGAGAAAGAGCAAAGCAAGACATTCCATTACGCGTGGCTCTTACTATCGATTGTGCTGGTGTTATAGAAATTTTTGGGCACTGCAACCCCAATCATACATGTCCATAAACTAAGGGCTTCTAAGTCCCTAAAAGTGTTGCTTCACACCCTAAAGGAACAAGGTCAGCTGATTACATCATCTCCCAGAAGTTCTCCATGGAAACTTGCTCAGAACTGGTCAAAACTAGACCATACAGGTTGCTCAGTGCTAAGGGTGTGATGCATCTCACCTGCTCAGTGCAAAAAGTGCGATGCATACTGGAAAGCCCTTCTGTAGGGTGCGATGAGTGAGAGTAGACAAATGGTAGAGACAATTTGCAAGGTGGATGATCATGGAATCTTCCAAAGACTTCTCCAATGACACTTGCCTCTTTGAATTTGTCCAGGGATGAGTAAGAGATCATGAATCTCCAAGTGGAACCAAGAACTATCAGAGAGAGGAAACTAATCAAAAACCCAGCAGCTGACTCACCCCCCTGCAAACATTTATATATGGATCCCTCATCACAGAGATCCAGGGGCTGGAATCTGGTATTTTGTAAGGAAGTGCTATTGGTTTCTTGGTGAAATATCATAGTGTTGGGTGATCAAAGCTTTTCATGAGGTGAAGAAGGGCTTTCATGTTGAGAGGATGATGCTAGGTCAAAACAATGGGTTGTAATCCTCTTTTCTATTCTTGATATAAATAAAGCTATTCAATTTTTCCTCCACATTCTTGTATGTTTGATGATATATGAATTTGTGTGGTCAATATATATCTAGTCCTATATTTTTTATGATTGTAGATCTCTGTTCTTCGATAGTATTATGCTGCTTTGACTCTATAGGTGTTCTTTGAAGTTGGGTAAGTGAAGAAGGAGTGGCAAATATCTGTCAGAAGGGAGAGGAACCAAGCAAGGAACCAAGCACAAGACTAAGGTTGGTGTCCTTTGTTTCCCTCTTATATACTTCTCATAAAGAAAAGCGAGAGTAGTTTTGCTTTGTTTGTTTCTAAGATAGCTACCCATCTTAGTGGGACTAGCAGCTCTGAGTGGACATTAGATTTCCTGATAACAACTGGTAGTGTGGGAGCTACCAGAGGAGAGCCAATTCCCTTCAGTCACGCCAGACCTTCCAGAAGTAGCGAAGTACGCTTCACTATGGGTGACCAAGGGTGCGGAGCGAGTTCGAGATAGCAAGAGCTTTTGGATCTTGATAGAAATGAATATCAGGATGGACATCAATCATAGTCCATGATTGTCACCCATGGTATACGCTAACCTACAGAGCTATTTCGAGTTTAAATATGATTTCCATCGAATATCAATCAGGGCACGGAAGGACCCTGTGTAGAAGTGGTACAATTTGTCGTACCTGGCCACTGATGATGCCATTAATGTGGTGCTTGATAAATGGATGGCACAGTGGCACACTACCAGAGACTTGGCAGTGGGTGGAAGCAAGTCCTCTACACAAAAGAAGAAGGAGGAGGCCAAGCTGAAGATGACGCAACTGGTCAAAAAGAGAAAAAAGGAGGCCATTGAGAATGCCTAGGCAAAACATGCAGGAAAATAGACAAGCAGCACAGAGCAGGGCTCTGACAAAGGCGCACGGTCGCCTTCACTTGAAACCAAAGAGGAGGACACAGAGCAACATGACGCAAACCCTTAGGAGACGTCCACTCGAATTAAGTGCTTGAGAGAGTTGGAGAAGGGAGGGTCCAGAAAGAAATCCAAAGCGACCAAGAACTCACTGGACCCTATCACATTGATGGAAGGCAACTTATATGACATCGGTGACACAGTTAGAGATGTCACGTAGAGGCCCTGCAACAATTTGAAAATCAATAGTAGATCATCCTAGGGGCCATCTAGACTAGGCTGTAGGAGTCGCAGACCTATGCATCACAAAATGGTATGGTGTCTACAAACTTGGCTATCGGCATGTTAGAAGCCGTCGATATGCTACGATGAAGGCTTCTAGTGCGGTAGTGCTGCCAGATGGGGCACTAACCACAGAAAATGAGGTTGAAAGGCCCATTGTCAATGCCTTAAATGGATTTGGACTGAACTTGGTAGTGATTCTGTGTGAAGCACTCCACCTCTTGCAGGATGGACTAATTGCAGAGCTAAGGGCCTATGAGTAGCGTGCCCTCTAGGTATTCTGTGAATAGAGGATAAACAATGAAAATATGGCCCTATAGAGAAATTCTACCACCCCCACTAAGGTCGAGGTGACCCAACAGAGAAAGAAGATCATGCAGGTTATGGAGGAGGCATGCAGAATGGTCCCAGAGTTGTCCATTCTAGAGGAGGATCCAATCGAGGTTCGCATATGCAAATTGGCCATGGGGGTGTGCGACACTCGGATAGAGATGGTGTAGGTTTAGTTGGAACTGAACCTACAAATTACAAAGCTCTAGTTTAGGGCTAAGCCTTCAAAGCCGCTAGAGGTAAAGGAACAACGGGCAGCCACTGTCACAGAAGCAGTCGTGACGGTGGAGAGTGTAGTAGTAGACTACACATAATTGTTCAAGAAATTGTTTGAGGTCCTGACCAGCTTGCAGAAGGACCCAAACATCCAAAGGCTAGAGACAGAAGTGCACAAACTCCAACAGCGCTATGACAAAGTTAAGGGCACAACGTGAACCATTGCACTGACATAGAGGCTAGCCAAGCTGTAGGAAGCCAAGCAGCTAAAGGAATAGGTGGTCGTAGCACTGCATAAGGAAGCAGTGTTGAAGGCGCTACTAAAGCCCTAGCTAGAGGAAGCTTACATAGTCACAAGAAACATTGAAGGAGAGCTTGTGACTCTACAAGCGATGCAACAAAAGATTTAAGCTAACATCGCATGAGCAGTAACCGAGAAGACAGTTGAAGATGCGAAGCAAGCAGTAGCTCAGTGCACGGCCGAAGTTGCGGTCATCCGGGTCAAGCTGGATGGGCTTCATGTAAAGATATTCATGCCTACTAAGTGACTCGAGGGTGAGTCGCGATGTTTGTGTTGGGAGCCTGTTGGGAGCGAGATCCCCAAGGGTAGTTTTGGGGCTAAAATCCCATGTTTAAGTCAAATTTTGTAATATAATCATAAAGACTCCGCATTTTGTGGTCGTGGAGTATGAAGGTATTATGGGTCAAAAAGGGTAGTCTGCCCTTAGTTTTGTAAAGTAAAGCTGGCTATATGAGACCTACCCATAGTCTGCAGACCATGGGATTGTATAAAAAGAGCTAAGCTCTAAGTAGTTTAAGGAGATAGACAATGGTAGATCATGCAATAGAGAGATAGCTCTGAAGAACAAGTCTAAGTCTTAGAGTGTAGCATAGGTAGAGGCTCTGCAGCTGAGTGCGTAGAGGCCTAAGATAGAAGTCTGCAGCTGAGTGCACATACCCCTACAGTTATGTGCGTAGGGTGGACAGAGTCTGTAAACACTTGGAAGTCTTAATAAAAGGAGATATTCTGCAATTTTTGTGTCTTTTTTCTGTTGATGCATTTGGATATTTTCCATATGAATTTCCTTTATTATGCTTATATGATGCACGAATGAATGCAATTACATTGAATAATTGAACGCAATTACGAATATTTGCTTACGTATTTGACGAGATAAGAAAATCACTTAGAATAATTAGGGAATCTACACGACATGCTACCATAGCAGCGTGAAAGTACCTAAGCCATAGGTTAGGGCTGTATGAAGTTCGGTTGTATACTTTCACGAAGGTATTGAAGGCTGAAAGAGAGAGTTTGTCTTGCAATCCCTAGAGCAAAGCAACCTATGCGAAGGCAGGGATAGAAGGAATCAAACGACATCACAACCATCTAAGGGTGCAGAAACTTGGTTCCAACATCCCCCCACACTGCTTCGAGTGAGACTTTAGTTTGTGCTCCATGAGCTAATGTCGAAAGGGCCAGTATTGTAGGGATTTGTTTGGCTAATCAACATTGAACCTAGGTCAGGCCCCCTCAAGCCAACAATAAGGTAATCTATGGTGGTTATAATATATATGGCATGTGAGTGATATGCTAGTGGGTTAGTAGGTCCCACAAAGTCAACTTTCCATTTCTCAAATGCCTGGAGTGCTCATATCAGTTTCAAAGGAAGTTCATCCTTATGTGATGGCCTTCCAAACCTTTTGCAAACATCACATAGATTGGCATACTCTTTTGCATCTCAAAAAATTGTGGGTGACCAGAGTCTCTCTTGCAACACTTTACTAACGGTGGCCTTTCCACCAATATGCCCACCTACAACTCTTGAATCAAATTTCCACAATACATCTTGTCTCTCATGATCAAGAACACACCTTCATAATATCTTATCTAGGCCCAACTTGTATAGTCATCCTGTGATCAACCAGTAATCTACAATGTGAACCAGAGTCTCTCTTGCAACACTTTACTAACGGTGGCCTTTCCACCAATATGCCCACCTACAACTCTTGAATGAAATTCCCACAATACATCTTGTCTCTCATGATCAAGAACACACCTTCATAATATCTTATCTAGGCCCAACTTGTACAGTCATCCTGCGATCAACCAGTAATCTACAACATGAACCACCATGTGCCTTCATTGTGTTTCCATGTACTCCTCTAGGCATTTACCTATGGCTATGAATAATGTAATGTCGTATAAGTAGTTTGGTATGGATTCGACTTGAAACAGGTTGGCATCTGGAAATTGATCATCTACTAACCCTCTAGTTTCACCTTATTCTAACTAGGAAATATGATTAGGGCCCATGTTCAGTATTCTTGGCTTGAATATTACTTCAAATGTGAACTCCTGGAACAACAGAAGCCATATACAAATCCTTCCTTCAAGTACAAGCTTATTCACCAAGTACTTCAAGGTAGAATGACTAGTGAAGAATTTGAACGGACGCCCAAAAAGATAGTGCTGAAATTTTTGTAGCAAATACACCACTTCAAGTGCTTCATGCTCAGCCATTGTATAATTAATTTCCACCGTGGAAAATTTTCTTTTAGAAAAGTAGATGGGGTGATCAATATTTTCATCTTCAGGTTGAGCCAACATGACTCCCAAGGCAATACTCCTTGTGTCACAATGAACATGGAATTTCTTATTCCAATTTGGATGAACCAGGATTGGTGCACTTGTCAATTTTTATTTTAGCACATTGAAAGTAGCTTCACATTCATCTGACCATGCGAACCTTTTATATTTCTTCAATAGCTTCTCCAGTGGTGTAGTGATCAAGGCATACTTGCAGATGAACCTCTTGTAATATCCTGTGTGGCCAAGGGTGGATCTCAGTTGTTTAACACTTGTTAATGGGGCCACATTCAGGACCACTATGACCTTAGTAGGATCAACACATACTCCCCTTTTGTAGGCTATATGGCCTAGAAATTTTCTAAAAGGAACAATGAATATGCACTTTTTCAGGTTTAGGGAGATCTGCAACCGTCTATAATGGTCAAGCATCACTTGGAGAAAAATGGAATGCTTTTTTATTAAATTGTAGATGGTCCAATCATCCATTTAAACCTCTAGAAACTTATGAATATAATCCTTAAAGGAAGCGATTACAAGTCTAGAAAATACTTCTGCCGCATTCTTGAGACCAAAAGGCATGACATGGTAAGAATATGATCCCCCTTAAGTGGTGAATGTGGTTTTCTTCTTATCCTTTTCCGCAATCCAAACTTGGTGGTAACTAGGGAATCCATCTATAAAAGAGTAAACTTCATTTCCTACCACAATGTCTAGAGCTTCATCATTAAAAGGGGTGGGGAAGTGGTCATGAACACAAGTATTGTTCAAAATCCAGTAATCCATATAGACCTGAATTTCTTTAGAGTTTTTTTTTATTCTATATAACAATTGGACTAGACCACTCAACCTCATCAACTAGGAAGATGAGCCCTGCGGGCAACATATTTTCTATCTCCTTCTTCATCTTCTCTTTGACTCTCAGGTTCAGCCTATACGATCGATTTTTCACTAGCTTTGCACCAGGTTTAAGCACAATCTTAATCTTCCCTAACTCCCCCTTAATCCCTTTAAGCTATGTCATAGATTAAGGGAACAAGTCTTCATATTCTCTTAGGAGATCTAATATTTCCTTAGTACTCTTCTCATCGCAGTAATATCCAATCAAGGCTAGCTTTGGCTTCTCATTAGTGCCAATGTTGTGTTTCCTCAACTTCAAAGGTAGTAACTACAAATCATTGGTTAGAGGCCCATCTTCAACACTTTGTTCCCCTTCAGTTTCCTTAAATGTTAGATGTCTTAATTCCTCCAAATCATCTTCATCAGGCTCTTGGTATATCTTTCCACAAGCTACAACTTTACGGGATGTGGAATCATATATATGCTCAAAGGTGTTCCAATCTATACACCCCTTCGTCAACTTCCCTATCATGATAAAAACCCTTTTGATGGATTGCAAAGAAGTTGTTATCCTCTCATCACTATTTGTGAAGGAAATGACACTGATAAATAGAGATACCATATAGTCTGAATCACTGACATGTCTTCTTATCTCATCCTTTCATACCATGCCTTCGGAAATGTCCACAGGGTGTTTACAAAGCTATGCACCCATAAGTTATCTAGAAGTCCTTATCTAATCCATCTAGCATTAAAATATTGTAGGTATTGTTGAGGGTCAGAGCACCCTGGTACTTAATAAAATTTTGTGCGTAGTCCTTTGAATTCCCAAATTTGACCCTCATTGTTGTCTTAATCTCCAGCTATTATATGAGATGGTTGCGTGAGATCCCCACCACCTTGTTAGCGTCACTTGTAAGGTGACATCTAATAAGGGAACTTTGTGTACTTCAGAGATGGTTGCATCAACTTCATTAATAAAATTAGTATTAGAACCCATGCCATTGAAAATAGGAAGTTCTCGTACCTTAGTA
This sequence comes from Pinus taeda, assembly GCA_000404065.3. Lineage (NCBI taxonomy): Eukaryota > Viridiplantae > Streptophyta > Pinopsida > Pinales > Pinaceae > Pinus > Pinus taeda. The sequence goes on along the minus strand of APFE031247075.1, from coordinate 144,424 downwards.
GCAACCCAGTTGATACGATGGATCATGGCACAATGCTTGGTGTTGATCTCATGTCCACACTATTACCATTTATCCCATGCAGCCTCAAATTCTACCTTCGAGCTTTGAATACTCCTCCATCTAATCAATCCTCCTACCATTAGATCAATATAGTCTTCTCTTCTTCCCATCGTCAGCTGGTATAGTTGATCCAACAACTCATTCTTTGTCATCTTCCAGGTCAACGAACCTTGGCCTTTGGTAGGGGTCCAGGGGGCTAGATCACTCTAACTCCCTCCACTTCAAATGTCATCATCTCCTTATTTAGATCAATTATCGTGTAATTCTCAAAATTCATTCTATTCCAAGTAATGTCAGATAGGGTTATTTCTCCCCTATAATATCTATTATTTCAAAGTCAGAATAAATGTTCACCCCCACTATGTCAACATCTACATCTTCTAGCCTTCCAAATGGGAGTATACAATATTGATTTTCCATGCGTAGCTGAATTGGACATAACACCAACTTAGGCCTTTCCAAGGATTCCTAAATTTTCCTTAGTAGGATATTCACATCTAAGCCCAAATCTAAAATTGTATCCTTGATATGAAAACCTACCATATGAGAATCAATACAGAACTCCATCACTATTCTCTTCTTATTCCTATGCACCCTCCTGGAGTGTCTTTCAGGTAAGTTTATAGAAATAAATTCTTCCTCGATCACCCCATCCTTGATAGTTTGAGCATCTAATCATCATTCACAATCTGTAGAAAAATATTGAACCATTCCATTATGGATCGATTATTGAGTTGTGATAGGCCTGGGCTCCTAGCCTTTGAAAACCCTGTTTGTTCTCCTTAGGAGCTCACTGCTTAGAGTCAATTTGTTAAAAGTCTTCACAGATTTCTTCTAGTACTTCATATGATGGTTAAAATCATATGAGCACATTGGTGAGGCCAACTTTATGTTTCTTGGTTGTTCAACGGCTCCAAATTCAACTTTGTTCTTCTTCCCTCCCTAGGCAACTATATTAATGTTTGAGAGGGGAGTTGTCTTAGGTACCCTTGGTTCATAATTGATCAAATTCCCTCCCCTTTAGCTGTTGTACTCTTCCCATTTGGAAATCAACTCTATAGAGTGTTTTTTTGCATGTGTGTTGACCATGCACTAAGAGCACTGAGGTCTTCTGGGTAGTAGAAGTATCTTGTGACATGCCCCTCTTAATTAAAATTATAGCAACGAATCATACCTCTGCCTCCTGTTCTTCACCCCGCTTGTTCCTCCACCTCCTCATCCTCAAGGAGTCTCAATTATCTGATAGGCTTATCAATCCAATTGATCATCTAGGTCATCTATCAGTGTGGTGATTTGGTGAGCCATAAATTCATAAAAGGTGTTGTTTGGAACATTGGAATATTTTTTTAGAAATGGACAGAGACGAGGGAGATGTCCATATGTTCTGCATATTTTGGAATACTCAGTTGGAGCTACACTCTACTAGTTTGGAAATGCATGGAGCTAAGTGTGCCCTATATATAGACCTAATGTATTAATCTACACAACTCTAGTGGCAGGTAAAGATGTGGATGACCCCTCCAATATGGAGGGAATGCTTGGGCTCTGCAATCTTGAGCACTCTGTGATGCCCCTCGATATGGAAGTTGGTACACCATAGATGTAGTCAGTCATGCAAGTTGTAGGTCCCTCGACTTCTCTGTCAGATCTATGATCTAGTGCTATAGTATTAAGATAGAGGAGTCATGGGAAGCCCCCCCAATGCTCATGTGGGTATCCAGCAATAGCCTCAATTCAAGTTTCTTGCTCCAAGGCGTCTTACAGAGTATCGATCTTTTGTCAGGTTGAAGTGCATGTAAGTGGTAACAAATCTTTAATGAACCAATCCCATTTATGATTGCATTCAATTAGGTAGCTCAGCTTACCAATCACATCCTTAAACCTCTACATTAGCTCCCACGTAGTTTCTCCTTCTCGTTGCTTGATTTCCCATAACTCATAAAACCTTTGCTAGTTGGTCTAAGGGAGCTTAAACTCCTGAAAAAACTCCCATTTGACTTCATCTACCAATTGATTATGTTGTAATACATACCATTTTATGAAGCATCTCAATGCTCTCTCTCGAAGTTTGGTTTGAAATTCAATCAACTTTGTAGCATATGGAGTCTAGTGAGCACTCTAAATAGCTTCACATAGGTACCAATGTTGTTTTGTGTCCTCATTTCCCCTACCAGAGATCTCAGGATATCAAGTAAAGGATCCTTCCATGTTTTATTGAACTTGTGGGATGAGTATAAATACTTGAGAAGTGGGTTTTGATAATCCTTGGAGACCTTTATTATTGTTACTATTTCTATTACAAATGGTACCATATTTGTAGGTGTCATGCATGTTACACTGAAATTTGTCACCATGACTATCTGTAGTTAATATGGCTCCATCAATAGTCATGTTATCCTCCTTGTCAAGCCTTATACCTCTGCTCTTCATGTCAAACTTCAAAAAAGAGAGAAAGTCA
>APFE031247075.1:56959-80582 GCA_000404065.3 Pinus taeda | reverse complement strand
TTTTAACTTCATTCTGCCGGACGGTTTCGAACCCCAACGGGTAACCATCTTCATTCATTTCATCTATCTTCAAAGTTCCTGAAGATGGACCCCCGTTGGGTTCGAAACGTCGGAGAATGAAGTTAAAACTGTGGATAATCCGAACATGGAAGCTACAATAAATAAATAAATATGTATATATTTATATATATATATATTAAATATATATAATATATAGATATATATATAATATATATATATATAAACAGAGAATAAAAACAAAAAATAAATTAATTAATGAACAAATTAAAATATCTAATATATTAATATATATATATATATATAAGACGAATAATAAAATAACAATAATAAAATAAAAATAAATTCAATCAATCATCATATATATATATATTATATATAATTATATATATAATATATATATAATAGTATTAGAACCTTTTAAAAATAAATAAGTATAAACAAAATAAAAGAAAAAGAAAAAGAAAAATAAATTTTTTTCTCTTTAACAGGAAGAGATGGCAGGGATCCAGCAACTGCTTATCTTCCATCCGTCTTCTCTATTGAGATTGATCGGTCTCTTCTCAATCTCAAGGGCTTCCCTAAATTTTTGGTGATGGAACTGCGAAACCCTAGCGATAACACTTGCTTCCTCTATGCAAACATGATGCCTGGTACTCTCAGCATGCTCAGCCAAAGCGGAAGACTTGGTCCTCCTATGCTTAAGGTCAGCTGCATGCTCACTAATCCTTTGATTAATGGAGTGACTAGTCTCTCCAATATAGGGGGTCCCACCGGAACAAGGAATAATATAAACCCCTTTCATGTCCTTAGGGTCGATGGGATCCTTTACCGACCTAAGGGATTTACGAATGGTGTTGAGGCGTCTAAAGGTCGAGGGGACATTATGCCTCTTAAGAATCCTAGCAATCTTATCAGTGGTCCCTTGAACATACGGAAGATGGACACCTGGGAACCGCTCCTTCGGTTCTCTTTTAGCTGATGCATTTTTGGCAGCTTTGAGGAAGGCTTTCTGTCCCAAGACCTTGCTATAACCATTCTCAACGAAAACATTAAGGAGGTGGGATTTCTCCTTCTCAAAGCTTTTTTCATCAGAGATCCTAAGGGCCCGAGTAGCTAGGGTGTTGAGAACACCCTACTTCTGAGCCGGGAAATGGTGAGAACTGGCATGAAGATACTGCTCCGTATGAATTTTCTTTCGAAACACTTGGAGGGAGAGGGAACCATCACTATTCTTAGAAATAAGAATATCAATGAACGGGAGGCACCCATTGACTTCTTGCTCTTTGGTGAACTTAATGGCAGATGATTGATAGTTGAGATGATCGAAGAAGAGATCTAATTCCTCTTGGCCATGAGACTAGATGACATTAGTGTCATCTACGAAGCTCTTCCAAAGCTTCGGTAGGAGGCGCGCCGAGCTTAGGGCCTTGGATTCGAAATCCTCCATAAAAAGATTGGCTACGATAGGGGAAAGGGGGGAGCCCATGGCCACACCACAGGTTTGCTCAAAGAACTCTCCTTCAAAACTAAAGAAAGTGGAGGTGAGACAGAGCTCCACTAATTGACCCGTCTCAGGATCAGTGAGGCAGTTGATCACTTCCATGGCCTCATTAATAGGGATGCAGGTGTATAGGGGCACAACATCAAAACTAACAAGGATGTCCTCGGGGTCAAGCTTAATGCCCTTGAGCTCATTAATAAAGGACGTAGTGTATTTTACGAAGGACTCTGTACGACCAACTAAGGGCTTAAGTTTGAGGGCAAGGAACTTAGCAAGAAGATAAGTAGGCCCACCAATGGTGTTGATAATTAAATTTTTATTTAATAATGATAATTAATTTCTATTATTATTAATAAAAGATAATTTGTATTTTATTTTAATTATTATTATCAATATAACTATTTTATTAGGTTTTAATTAATTAATTTAGCTGTTACTAAATATTATAAATTAGATACTAATTACTATGTAACATTGTTTTAATAATTAAGTATTGATATTTAATTATTTATTTCTATTAGGATTTTGAATTTTTTTTATAAAATATTGATTAAATTCAATTAATAGATTAATATAATGACTAATGTTAATATATGGTTAATCCAAACTGACTAATTTATAAGCTAATGACTATTAATAATAATTAATTGTTATTATAATATTTTAATGATACTAATGCTTAATTATTATTAATAAAGTGATTATTCCTATTATTATTATAATTAATTTAATAATAGATTATTATTATAAATTAAATATTCCTATTAATTATTATTATTATAACTAATCATTTAAATTATTATTATTATTAATAAGTGGTAATAATGAATAATGATAATTATTATTAAGAATCATAATAATTATTATTTTTAATTTTTAATTTTATCTTTAGTATGAGATCATAAAATTATAATATGAGAGGAGAGGAGTTACCTGACTATCTGAAATGTAGTGGTGGTCCTAATCCCTTTGATTAAAGGAAGCCAACTTCCACTAATCTCGATACCATTGTCTCTATTGAGTTTTTGTGGATGTTTTATAATTTCAAGAGCCTCCCTAATCTTCTGTCTATGATGTTGTTCCTCTCTTGCGATAATTGAGGCGCTCTCCAAACAAACCTGGTGATTCGTTTTTGAGGAATGCTCCACAAGGGCCGACATTCGCGACCTTCCATTCTTAATATATGCTCCATGTTCCTTTAGTCTTTTCTGTAGAGAGCGCCCTGTTTCACCAATGTAACAGGGTGCTCTCTACATAAGACAACACCCTCTATAGAAGAGGGAGCTCTCTACAGAAGAGGGCACCCTCTTTGTTGGACCTATCAATCCACCAGGAAAGAAGACTGGTGCGAGGTATATAATCACTGCAAATAATTATTTGACAAGATGGGCTTAGGCACAACCAATGAAAGATTGAAATGCAAAAACTACTATGAAATTCATCTTTGAATATATACTATCTGGGTTTGGTTGTCCAAAGATCTTGATGAGCGACCGAGGCACACATTTCTTGAACAAGACCATTGAAGCACTAACTGAGGAATTTGAGGTTTACCACCAGAAGAGCACCCCTTATCATTCTCAGGCAAATAGAACAATGGAAGATTTCAATAATATTCTGGAGAATGCATTGACCAAGGTATGCAATGTGAACAAAGATGACTGGGATTTGAGAATTCCATCGGTGTTGTGGGCATATAGGACAATATGTAAGAAATTGATAGGGCAGACACCACTTAAGTTGGTATATGGACAAGAGGCAGTTATGCCTATGGAATACATCATGCCAAGTTTGAGAATTGCAGTTGTTACAAACATGGCAAATCCAGACATTATGAGGGAAAGAATGTCACAGATACTAGCTCTAAAAGAATACAAGTTGATAGCAGGGTTCCATCAGCAAGTACAGAAAGCAAGGCAGAAATATTGGCATGACAGTCATATCAAGAAGAAGACATTCTAGGAAGGAGATCTTGTATTATTATATGATAGAAAATTTGTGAAGTTCCCAGGAAAATTTTTAACACATTGGTTATGACTATATATAATCAAGCACATCTCTGACAGTGGTGCAGTTCATCTCACGAAGTTGAATGGTCAATTGATTCTGGGACGAGTGAATGGTAGTAGGTTGAATATATTCAGGGACAACTCTGCCCATCGAGCTTCACACTAAAAAATGAATGGAAGGAAGTCTTATTGCCACCTACATTTGAAAGTGAGCATAGGACTATAAGCTACTATGCAGAAAGGGATTTCTTCAAAGGAAGATTACTACGTGATATTTAGGAATATGATGAAGTCTGAAGGAGCTGTGACACAGAAAATGTGACTGTGCTACGAAAGAAGATTCTTTGAAGTTGGTCGGAAATATGACCATTGGAAGAAAAAATCTATCATTAAAAGGGAATTTTCATTAAGGGATGCGAGAGAAGAGCATTTATGAAGCACGACTAGTTGTATCTAGCCCCATACCTGCATTAAATGAGAAAATATTGAAGCAATCATGAGGCTTGAATTCAAATTTGTTATAAAAACCATATCTCACACCACATTTGACACTTTGTTGTTTAGTTGAGAAATTGCATCTTATTGAGTGCATGAATTACACTTAAGCAAACTCCTCAACACTTAATTTGTCAACCTGGGGGATCCGTAAACTCACAAATGAAGCACATACAATACCATAGATTATTTGAATCTTCTAAATATAAATCCCTACTTTCTTTAAAGGAAAGATTGCAGAATCAAAATAAAAAGAGAAAAAGGCAACTTGAACCATCAAAATAATCTAAGACTGGAACAAGGAAGAATGCATTTGCAAGAGGGAATCAAAGATAAAGGGCAATCACTCTAGCTAATTATTGTTTAACTACTAAGTGTGTGTTTTTCTTTAGCAAAGACACTTAGCAGTCTCATCAGATGGGCCCTTAGACTTGCTCCTTTAGAGATTTCCTTCTTCCACTAATCTGTCATGTACTATCGTAGTCTGCTTGCACTAGTGCAGGAACAAAGATTTATGCAGAAGGTATAAATAGTGTCTTTACTAAAGGATTTTTTACTTCCTGTAAGAGCTTGAAATTTTCCCTTTTCAAAGCACTCAGATATCATGGCAAGAAACTAGTTCTTGCACCAGATCAGAGCTTCCCGCACTTAGCATTTAATTCTTAAAATGAGTGATTAATTATTGCAAGTGTTATTATACTGTTAAATCAAATTGCACAGATAAAAAGTGAATGTTTCTGATCTTAACAGAGTGCAGAAATAAAGAAACAATCAATATACGTTCATCCTGTCATGAGCATTTAATGGAAGAAAGAAGATCGCAGGAAGTAGACTAAGAAGGCTTGTTGCATCACACCAACATGCACTAGTGTAGGTTCATTTCTCTTGCTTGGACCAGGTGGGGAAAACCAATCAAATAGAATTGTAGAAAAGGAGATATCACACCAACGTGCACTGGTGCAGGGTTATTTCTCCTGCTTGGACCAGGTGGAGGAAAACCAATCTGAAATCAAGTGCAGGAAAGGGAATTTATCTACTTCACACAATGGATCCACTTTCACTCAGATAGGAATTCATGTGCTTAAAATTAAATCACACTCAACAATGTAAACACAAATTACAGGAAAATGGGAAATGGGGTAAATGTGCTGGGTTGGCTGGGCCCCAACCAACCAGCGCATTTCCCCTTTAAATAAAAATGTCGCTCAGTACCTTAATCAATTCATCAACTCAAATACAAAAACAAAATTTGTGAAGCATGAGGTGGAACTCCCTTTTATTAATTCATTGAGGCAAGTACATACATTAATACATCGTCCAACCCAGATTCGGGCGATAACAAAATACAGCAACCTATTACCACCTCTTTGGCTATGTCTCTATTCTCTTCTACTATAAAAAACCTCCCCTTAGTCCTATTTACATTCTACATTATATAGATCTTTGGCCAAAGGCCAAAATAGATCATTCAACCAATTACATAGCCAAATGTAGAATTTAGCTTTTTGACCTTTAAAATTAGATAGTTAGCAGAACTAGCTGTAGCCAATCTCCAACTTTCATCCTTCACAGATTCGATCTCGGCTGTCTTTGGATCGATCTTGCTGTCATTGTTGAATCTTCTCAAAATGAGGCAGTGATCAAGGAGGTTCAGATCTGCTGCAAGGATTTGTTGTGCTGGCAACGGTGCAAGATCCGATCCTACACTAGGATCAACGATCACGATAAGTACTCTAACTACCAAATAAACATTGTAGATATTGATAAGTTACAAAGAGTGATTAAAAGTAAGAAATCATGTAATAAATTATTAATTAATTCTAAATGGTTATGATTTAGGAAGGGGAAAATGAAAAAAAAAAAAAAAAGCAAATTAGGGGTTTAACATCCTCCAATCCCTAAGCTATTGTTTTTCCTCACACAACTCTTTACCTTTGCAAAAAACCTTCAAAACTTTGAGCATTCCAGCTCAATCTTGCTCTGACATATTGACATCAGCCTGCAATGTTTCAGATTTCTTCTTTCTGATGTTCTTTAGTTTCTTTGTCACCTTTTTAAGTCGTTTGAAACATCGCGTAGCTCGATACTTCCAAACTCTAAATTCTCCTTTCTTTTTCTGGATCTCTGTAGTTAATTATTCTTTACTCTGTTCTTAATCCTCCTACACTTTAGCAATGAGCTGTTCTAAGTTTTTCACTTGAAGCTCTAGTTCAACTATCAAAGTAGCAGGAGTTACCAAATATTATTTTTCTTTTGTCTCGATAGGGGCTGTGTCTTCCTCAGGGACCTCAGTATCCCTCATGGTTACATTAAGAAATTCTTCTTCTTCTGGTTCTTCTTCTTACACTGGTGCAGAAGGGGATTCAACATCCTATTAGGACTATGATTCTTTGCCTCCACCAGATTCTTTATTCTTTTTCCAGGGCCTTTTAATGAAATTTGCCAACAGAATGTCATCTTCAACCTCTACAAATTTTGTTGCATCCACAAGGACTGATAGATTGTCTTCTTTGGGGGTCTATGCCTATACTGGTGGCATAGAAGGAGTCTTTTCAATAGGTGCACTAGCTGTCTTCTTATTTGTAGATGGGGCCTTTTCTTCTATTTATTTTTCAGGTCATTTCCTTTTTGCACTGGTGCAAGAAGGACTCCCCTTTACATTCTTATTCGGACCCTTGCTTGTGTTGGCGGGGTCCTCTGTCTCCTTTCCAGCAGCTGTCTTTTTATGTAGTTGTTTTAACAGCGCCTCCTAGGTCATGTCTTTAACTTCTAATTGTTTCTGGACCAAAATATTTATCATGTCGTGGTGATATAACTTATTATCATCCTGGTCTGCCCATCTATCCCACACACCCTTGGCCATTTCTTCCAAGCTCTTAAGCAAAAAATAGGGGAAATTCATCCTCCACTAGATGTCTCGGGTGACTTCGAAATGTTGCAACATCCTAAAATGGTACACAAAAGTGTGGGAGTACCTTCCCTCACAGGTTATGAATTTATGTAGGATGAAAAGGAGGTCCTGCCACTGTCCCAGTAGGGCACTGCGCAGAACTCCTTCCTTCCAATCTACCTTCATCTTCTTGTCAAGGACAAAACGTTGCCATCACTTCCTTTCTAGTTTCTAATTTTTAAACCACCGCTCACCAATATTTTCCAAGCCTATCACTGTTGCTATAAACTCATCCCTAACCTCAAATTTTAGAGGCCCAATTTTTACTTAGCCATTTTTGAAACTTCTAACAAACTGTAAGGCCACTTCAATGTTGTGCCCATCAAACTTTTGCAAGAATTGAAGAAAGCTCGAGTCTAGCAATAGTGCAAGACTATTGTGATACTCAGCAGTGTGTTCTACCCTACTCAGAGACGAAGGTTCTCTTCAAACAGGCGGCATCGCTACTTAACAGTTATGAACAGTCAAGAATTTACATGCAACATCGGGAAAATTGGTTCTTGTAGATAGGGATCCAACTGTCCACCATCCCTTCCATCTTATCATCCATTCATTCCACTAAAATCACCGTGGATGCATGACATCTTTGAGATCATGCTGGATTGGTACTTGCAGTGGCATTTTAATAGCTAGGCGAGGTAATCATTATGAGTGAAGGACATCTAGGATTATAGCAGAAAGGGGCCATTATATCCAAGCAATGGTTAAACACTTTTGCACTCCTTCATAATTCAAAAAGAACTTATCATTCTTTACAAAATTATCATGATTCTTAACTTAAAAACGCCTTGTACTTTAAATAATTTTCTCCTAGTTAATATGATAGCACAAGTACTCATCGACTAAGTGAAAGGACTTGTTATAAACTTTCATGATGACCACTTTCCTATGATGTATACTATGAAAAGAACAAATTGTACTATGTTTCTGACAGGGTGCATGCTTGCACCACTTAAACTATGATATTCTGCTGGTACCATTCTGCTTGCATTATTATATAGGATGACATGCTTGCACTAGTGAAAGCATAATATCTGAAAAAAAGAACAGGGAATTTAAGTAAAATATAGGATAGACTTCCAACATGGCTTTCTCAACTTATATTGGAAATTTGGTTTGTCCTTTCTTGATTCTTCAGAGCATATCCTTTTGCTCTTTGTGCGTGAGATCCTGCAACGAATTCATGAGGGAACAAAGAAGTGGGAAAAGGGAAATTTCAAAATGGGAAGGAATTCTGTTACAGGGATTCTAGGAATAGTACCACAAGAGGGGATAAACAGAAGTGGGATAGGAAAAAAAGTTCAAGGGTAAAGTGGGGTTTTTATGAAATGGACAGGGTAAATTCAAAAGAATATGGGAAGGTTAATCATTCTAGGATTGAAGAAGAAAACTGAGGGAATATTACGAAAGTGGAATATGAAGAAAGACAGAAAAATTTCTGGAAGGTCTACCTGCATTGGTGCAAGAAAAATAACTGCAGCGAAAATTAAGCATTACTTGAAAAAACATATCCATGCTAATTACCCCAATTGTATAAAGGTTGGTTCTACTGAACCTGCTTTTACTTGGTGGTCGCTAGCATATCTAAAGATCAAGCAACATTCTCTTTTTATTAGAAATTTTTGATCTTCCTCCCAGCAAGCTGGTTTTCAGGTTGATCCTTCTACAATCATGTCAGCAAACTGATTTTTATAATTACAGGAAAATGTTTTTTCTTTACTTTAAAAAAAAAATTGTATTATTATTTTTTTTAATTAAGAAGAAGAAGAATTCATGTTTTCAAAAGGTTGGTATTATCATTCACCACTACTGTCTCGAATTGCTATGGACTTGCTGTGTAAAATCTTTCCTGGCAAGTGGCTAAAAATAATTCTTTAATCTGTTTCCATTTATCAGGAATTCTAAATTTTGTCCATCAATAGTTTTAACTTCTATTGCTCCATTCTCAAATACTTGGATCACTCCATAAGGTCCCATCCAATGTGTATGGAATTTCCCTTTAAAAATTTTAAATCTAGAATCATAAAGGAGCACCCAATCACCTGGTTGGAATTGATTTTTCTGAATAGACTTGTCATGCCACCTTTTGTGTTGTTGCTAGATTAGTATTTTCTGCTGAACAACATCCCTACGAAATTTATCTAACTCATTTAATTGGAGAAGTCGTTGTTGTTGTACCTCAAAGAGATCTAGTACTAACTAAATTGTAGTTCTGAAAGTTTTGATCTGGAATTCAACTGGTAACAGAACCTCTTTGCCACATACCAACTCATATGGTGTATGTCCCGTGTTATTTATCCAAGTGATTTTGTATGCCCACAAAGCTTCTGGTAATCTTTCAGCCCAATATTTCAGATGCATATTTACTATCTTTGTAAGAATGGACTCGATCACTTTGTTTGTGGATTCCACCTAGCCATTTTCTTGCGGGTGATACGGCATGGATTTCCTGTGCCAGATCTTGTATTGCTCCATCACACCCTGTACCAAATTAGAAATAAATTGTGGACCATTGTCAGAAACAAATTCTCTAGGCACACCAAATATAGTAAAGATTTCAGTAAAAAGAAAATCAACAACAACTTTTTCTATAGCAAAGGAAACAGCTTTAGCTTCTACCCATTTTGTAACAAAATATGTACAAACCAAAATATGTTTTTTACTTAATGACATTTGATTTATTGGCCCTATAAAATCAATAACCCATTTTTCAAACGGCTCAATCATAACTTGGGGGCATAAAGGAATTTCATTGGTTTAATTAGGCTGGCCCATTCGTTGACAGCTATCACATCATCCGACATATTGTTTGTCATCCTTAAACAAGGAAGGCCAAAATTAACCAGCACGCAATATTTTATATGCAGTCCACTTATTAGCGAAGTGGCCTCCACAAGGTTCATCATGAGCATATTTCAATATGTCAAACACTTCCTCATCTCTTACACACCTATGGATAATCAGATCTGGACCAGTGTAAAAGAGATCTCCTTGAATCCAGGAGTATGTAACAATTTTCTGAATAATATTCCGCTTTTCATGAGCGGACAAGTGGGGTGGTGTTTTCCCAGTAACCAAGTAATTAGCAATGTCAGCAAACCATGTAGAATCTATTGACATAGAAAAGGATGTCCATATGGAAAATCATCATTAACAGGAGTTGCTTCACCAGGATTATCTAATCTAGAAAGAAAATATGCTACAACATTAGTTTTTCCTGGTCCATGTCCACCTAGCCACTCTACCACTAGTCAATGGTTTGTTCATAAAATATTTAATTGTGGAATGATCAGTATGTACAAATACTTCATATCCTGTAATATAGTGCCTGAACTTATTAATTGCAAAAATTACAGCTAAAAACTCTTTCTCTGTAACTGTATAATCTAATTCAGCGAAAGACAAATTCTTACTAATATAATAAATAGCATAGGATTGCTTATTTTCCTCTTGTCCTAAATCTACGCCAATAGCCAAATCTAAAGCATCAAAGGAAATGTGAAAAGGCAGGGACCAGTTAGGACCTCTCAAAACTGGTGCATGTACTAACTTTTCCTTCAATGTTTCAAAAGACTGTTGGCAAGTTGTGGTCCAAGAAAATTCACTATCCTTAGCTAGAAGTTGGAAAAGAGGGGCAGTTATCTTATAAAATTTTTCAATGAATCTCCTATAATAACTAGCATGTCCTAAAAAACCTATTACTTCCCTTTGAGTTTTGGGTGCAGGAAGATGCAAAATGATTTCAATCTTTGCTAGATCAACTTGGATACCTTTACCAAAAATCAAATGGCCAAGTACCACTCACACTTTGCACATTAATCTACATTTCTTTTCACTCAAGGTGAGATGCGATTCCTGACAACGAAGGAGTAATTTCTCCAGATTTTTTAGAGCTTCCTTAAAAGAATCACCAAACACAGAAAAGTCATCCATATAAATTTCTACAAATTCTAGATCAGTAAAAACGACTAGGACTGCCCTTTGAAAGATACTAGGGGCATTACATAAACCAAAGAGAAGCACTTTATAAGCAAATTTACCCCATGGACATGTAAAAGTAGTTTTATCCTAATCTTCGGGTGCAATACGTATCTAGTTATAGCCACTGAAGCCATCCGAAAAGGAAAAATATTTCTTTCCTGCAAGGTTATCAAGCACCTGGTCAATGAAAGGGAAAGGGAAATAATCTTTGACAGTGGCTTTGTTTAATTCTTGATAATCAAATAAAAATACACCATCTTCCATCTTTCTTAAGTACTAGCACTAATGGAGAGACCCACTGACTGTCTGAAATAGGATAGATAAAACTGGCATCCAAGAGTTTTTGTACTTCTTCCTTCACAATATATCTTAGAGCTAGATTCATTCGCTTTTGGGGTTTTCAGACAAGTTGGGTTCCTTCCTGAATATAGATATGATGTGTACAAGTTTGAGGAGGAATACCCTTCATATCTTCATAGCCCCAAGCAAAGGCACTAAGATGGTTTTGCAACAAATTCACAAGTTGCTCCTGCTGAGATGAGTCCAAATCTGAACTAATATGCAAGGATTTACTAGGGATAATCTCAACAAGAGTGGTATCAGGCTCAAGAGTACTCAAGGGAGTGGTCAAATGCAACGGTACAAAAGAATGAGAATCATGATTATCTTGAAAATCTAGGCTGAAAATCTGGCTCAATGGCTCAAAATTAGGCATAATGTGTAGATTATTCAGGAAACCTTGAATCTCATCTTCTTGTGAAGACCCATTATAATGATGGATAAGGGAAATGGGCTAAGTCTCCTGATCACTGCTTTGTTCCAACCATAAATTATCTTGAAGATCCTGAATGGATCTGGTAGGGGGGTATAAGGTAACTTTCTTCCTAGAATCTCCATACGAAATATACATATCACCAGAATGACATCCAATATATGCATCGGCTGTAACAAGCCATGGTCGACCCAAGATCAAGGGATGTCCTCCTACTAGGTTCTTTGACTAAAGCACAATGAAATCAATAGGATATTCCCAAGAATCTAATGAGATGATCAAATCATCCAATACTCCTTCTGGCTTAATTTTAGATCTATCTGCTAATTAAAGCACAATGGGAGTAGGGCAAAGATGAGATAACCGAAGTTGATCCATGGTTTGCTTAGTCATGACATTAATGGCTACCCCCAGGTTTATAATAACATTAGAGACAAGGAAATTACAATCTGAACTGAGATAACAGGGTTTCCGGGATCAGTATATTTTTCCATAGACACACATCCCATCATCAACTTTGCTACCCTACCAACAAATTGAATGGTTTGGGGTTCCAATCTCTTCCTCCTGGGTTTCTTAAGACATAGTTCCTTAATAATCTTGGTAAAAATGGGGATCTCTTTGATGGCTTGAAGCAAAGGTATCTTAATGAAAAGATTCTGAAGCTTTGATGCCAAGATAGCCTCAGAAATAGGCTCACTTCTTTCCATTACTAGTCTGTCTAGGAAGGGAGGCTGGTTGGAAGAATATGGCAAGGATTCAGAGGGTAAGGGCTACTTAGTGACAACTTTCGGAGAATGGTTAAGAGTTTCCTCTTATCCTTTCTTTTCAACAATCACTATAGGTTGCTTCTAATTTTTTTATGTTACAGTCCTTCCTGATCTTAATTGAATATCATGAACCCCAATTGGAATAGACTAGTACTCGAATGGTAAAGGTGGGTTTGTTACATAGATCATTTGCACTGCTTTATTATTGTTAGGATTGGGCATAGGTTGCACAAGTACCTGAGGAGGTCAAAAAGGTGGAGGTAGAGGCAACGGTGGAGTAGATTGACTCGGAAGTTGAGGTATTGAATAAGGTGTATGCATAGATGGATATGACTGCATAGGTGGCTGGTAGGAATATGGAGAATGAGTTGGCCCTATCCAACCTTGTCCATGGTTGAGAAGGTTGCCCCTGCTGATATTGATTCCCATACTGCCACTGTTGATTAGTGTTAGGATAAGAATATGCATGCGAATTATAACCAAAATAGTGTGGAGAAAATTCAGGAGCCATACCTGCACCTACCTGAGGCTAATTCCTTCTTACTTCCATAGCATACAAGTATTCAGCTTCAGGTTGTCCCCCTGTAAATACAGCTTTAAGTCCTAGTATAGAGGGACATTTTTCTGTGACATGGTCTTCTACAAAATAGCACACTTATTAGTTTCTTTCAAATTAAGAGGACACTCTTTAGGAGGATGCTTGTCTCTACATTTAGGACAGAAAACACACAATGACTCTTGTTCCTTCATGAGTTTTTGCTGAAATTTTAAAGAGTCCAATCGTTTAGTAACAGTATTCATTATATCAATTTTCATATTTTCCATTTTATTTTCTAGTCCAATAACCATAGCATCAGTAGATTTAGCTTTTCCTATTTCTATTTCGAGTTCCTCTACCGGATCGATATTGATTTCTTCAAAATTTCCTGCATAATTCACAAATTTGTTCAAAAGTTTGCTGAGAAATATCACCTTGTCCTAATAGATTTAAATTATTTCTAGCATTATTAGTAAGTTTTCTTAAGAACAAGGTTCTAATAGTACTAGGATCAAGCTTAAGTTTCAACCTTTGTAAAATATACAGAAATATTTCTTGGTAATCTTCAAGAGTTTCATTATCATCCTATATGATTGTCAAAATCTCATCTTGCATGTCCTGGGTTTTGCAATAATCTTGATATTTCGACAAAAACGCTCTCTTCATCTGATCCCAAGAGGTTATAGTGTTTCCTCCTAACCCCATAAACTAGTGTAGAGCTGAGTCCTTGAGAGTAACAAGAAATAATCTTAACTTCTGAGTGTCAGTTGAATAATCATAACTTCTACACAGAATATCAAACTTGAATAGAAAAGAGTCAGGATATTCATGAACTTTACCATGGAAATGAGGGAAATCTGATGGTGGAATATTCTTCGTTTGCACCATAGTATCAGGGTCCACAATTGGAAACACAAAAGTGGATTGTTCCCCACTTACCTAGTTTTTACCAGTCCCTTCCACATGATTTTCATGGTCTGCCATTATTTCCCTTTTACTTGAACTGCTCTCAACAAGCTGAACCACACCTGAGTTTTTGTCACCAGAATCCAGGTGGACTATTCCTGCGTGATGGGTTTGAATTGGATTGGGCTTCCTGCTTACAGAAGGAGACCCAATATGAGAATTGTTTTTAGAATTCTTTCGGTCGTTAGTGGGCTTCAAACCCTTACCTTTTCTAGGCATTCATTTCAAAAAAGAAAGAAAAATAACAAACAAATTCTAATAAAAATGTTGTCAGAAATCAATTAACACCAGTAAAATTCCTTCAAATAAGCTTTTCCAAACAAAACTACAAAAATAAAGGAAAAATTATCTCTATTGTGTAATCAGAAAATTCTTACCAAATCACATTGCCTCCCCGACAATGGCACCAAAATGTTGAGAGCAGGAATTACACTTGAGAAAACTCCTCAACACTTAATTTGTCAAATGGGGGATCCGTAAACTTAGAGACGAAGCACAGGAAATGCCAGAGATGGTATGAATCTTCCTAATATAAATACCTACTTTCTTTAAAGCAAATATTGCATAATCAAACTAAAAATAGAAAAAGGCAACTTGAACCATCAAAATAATCCAAGACTGAAACAAGGAAGAATGCATTTGCAAGAGGGAAATAAAGATAAAGGGAAATCACTCTAGATAATTATTGTTTAACTACTGTGTGTGTGTTTTTCTTTAGCAGAGACACTTAGCAGTCTCATCAGATGGGCCCTTAAACCTGCTCCTTTAGAGATTTCCTTCTTGCACTAATTTTTCAGGAACTGAGATTTATGCAAAGGGTATAAATAGTGTCTTTGCTAAAGGCTTTTTTTACTTCCTGCAAGGGCTTGAACTTTTCCAGGTTCAAAGCACACAGATCTCGTGGCAAGAAACTAGTTCTTGCACCAAATTAGAGCTTCCTACACTTAACATTCAATTCTTAAAATGGGTGCTTAATTATTGCAAGTGCTATTATAATGTTAAATCAAATTGCACACATAAAAAGTGAATGTTTATGATCTTAAAAAAGTGCATAAATAAAGAAACAATCAATATATGTTCATCCTGTCATGAGCATTTAATGAAAGAAAGAAGATTGCGAGAAGTAGACTAAGAAGACTTGTTGCATCACACCAATGTGCACTGGTGCAGGTTCATTTCTTCTACTTCGACCAGGTGGGGAAGACCAATCAAACAGAATTGTAGAAAAGGAGATATCACACCAATGTGCACTGTCGTAGAGTTATTTCTCCTGCTTGGACCAGGCGGTGGAAAACCAATCTGAAATCAAGTGCATGAAAGGGAATTTATCTACTTCACACAACAGATCTGATTTCACTCAGACAGGAATGCATGTGCTTAAAATTAAATCACACTTGACTATGTAAACACAAATTATAGGAAAACAGGAAATGGGGTAAACGTGCTGGGTTGGTTGGGCCCTAGCCAACCAGTGCATTTCCCCTTTAAATAAAAACGTTACTCAGTACCTTAATCAATTCATCAACTCAAATACAGAAATGAAATTCGTGAAACATGAGGTGGAGCTCTCTTTTATTAATTCACTGAGGCAAGTACATACATTAATACATCATCCAGCTCAGATTCAGGCAATAACAACATACATCAACCTGTTACCACCTCTCTGGATGTGTCTCTGTTCTCTTCTACTATCAAAAAATTCCCCTTAGTCCTATTTACATTCTACATTATATAGATCTTTGTCCAAAGGCCAAAATAGATCATTCAACCAATTACATAACCAAACGTAGAATTTAGCTTTTTGGCCTTCAAAATTAGATATTTAGCAAAACTAGATGTAGCCGATCTCCAGCTTTCATCCTTCACAGATTCAACCTTGGCTGCCTTTGGATCGATGTTGCTATTGTGGTTGAAGCTGCTGAAAATGAGGCAGTGATCGAGGAGGTTCGGATCTGCTGCAAGGATTTTTTGTGCCAGCAATGGTGCAAGATCTGATCCTGCACTAGGATCAGTGGTCACGGTAAGTACTCTAACTACCAAATAAACATTGGAGATATCGATAAGTTACAAAGAGTGATTAAAAGTAAGAAATCATGTAATAAATGATTAATTAATGCTAAGTTAAATTAAAAGCATGAAAAACAATTTATACGAAATATGTCACCGTGCTTGGACTGGTGCAAGATGAGGGTGTATAAGAGAGGTAAAATAGTGGTAAATGATTATGATTTAGGAATGGGAAAATGGAAAAAAGAGAGAAAATTAGGGGGCTAACACATCTAAGAGCGAAGAAAGGTACTATATGTCTGAGAGGATTTTTGTGGAACTTGTTGGAATCTTTGCAGAGAAAGGATTAGCAGGTATTGTGGAGGTACAAGGAAAGAAGGTAACCATGTCCCCAAGACACCAGAGGTCATCAAGAAAGTAGGTACCCATAGAACCATCACCACAGAAGAAGCAGGAGAAGAGGTAAGCTAAGGTCTCTGGGGTTGAACTCAGAACATCCTCTAGGAAGAAAACACAGAATGAAGTTCGCACAAAGAACAAAGAAGATAAGGGAAGAAGTCTGTGCAAAAAGGAAAGAAGTCGATGCAGTAGAAGGTGCCTCAATAGATCAACGACAGTGAAGAGGAGGCTAAATTTCACTTCATGGAGACAAAGGATGAAGAGATTCCCACTGTGCTCCCACCTTACATGCCACCAATAAAAACAAATGCCAAGCCATTTAAGGAACCAAAGGAGGTTAAGACTACCATGCACACTCCATTTCTTATGGAGGAAGTTTCATTTAAGGGTGAAGTGTTGGGAAAGATTCCCTAGCTGAAATTGGAAGGCTAGGACTTTAACGCTCAAAGCAAGTACCCTCAATTTGAGCTGAGTATATATTTGAATCATTTTCAGTACCCAGAAAGTGGAGGCACAATGTTGGAGCCATTACAATGGGCTACAGTATTGTAGAGAGTGGGCATGTTTAATATGTTAAGTGCCACACTTTGGCTTAAGCACATCCATTACAATCTGTGTATGATAGCTCCTTGCACTAGTACATGATGGATGCATCTAGCTAGGGACAAGGATCTCGAATGATGAGATATTAATGATAAAAACCACAACGTTGCCTCATCAAAGAAAATACCCTGCAGAATAATTTGTGGGAAATAACAAGGACAAGGAGATGGCACAAATGATGAAGGAAAAAATTGGATTAGTAATTAAGTTGTAAGGATACGACATCAATTCTATTGATGACCAAGGAGTGTGTTTCATCGTGCACATCTTGGCAGGTAAGATAATGAGAAAAGGCAGGGCCAATGAGGTGCTTGTAGATGTAGTATCTTTGGCTACGTAGTGCAGCGCAGGGGTCCAAATATTGGGAAGCACAGGAAGAGGGGAAGACATTCCACTACACTTGGCTAATAATCCTCATCATGCTAATTGCATGGAAAGAACTAGAAGACTCATAGTTTCCATATATTGAGGTGGATGTTTGTGAAGTGGCCTCAATGTAGATCGTATTAATTTTTCATCTAAAAAGCATCCCACTCTTTTCAAATTGAAGGAAAAAAGTGAGACCATTTTTGGTTAACACAAGAGCAACAACTCAGGAGATCGAGGTAATGTTATAGGATATGAAGTTCTCACATGGAGAAATTTGGCACTATGATCCGCATAAAATCATGTCAAGTAGAAGATTATAAAAAGTGTTAGCTCCATATAGGCATGTTCCGAGGCCTAAATTTGAACAATTTTTCAAATAGAATTTTGGGAGCAAGATCTCATGCTCGTTGCACAAGTGCTTAGTGGAGAAGGCCAATCATCAAGATCAGTTATTGTTGAAACTCCACAAAAAAGTGAGAAAGAACTCAAATGAGTCTTTTTAGGGACATAACAATCAACCTTAGAATAAGATAATACAAATTATAGAAAAAGAATATATTGGAAGAAACAAAATTTTCAATCTAGAGCTTTTACCATCAGCTTCTTTTGAACTATAAACATCGTCTTCTAATGTTTCACCTATTACACATTAGGGGAATTTTGAGGTAAAAAATGGGCCTAAAAAAATGTAATAAAACGTTAAATTTTAAAGAACCAATAGGATTCAAGATGATAATGTCATCCCCAGGGGTAAATATTTTGGAGGGGGAAAGAAGAAAACTATAGTTTTAATTGTATTTTCGACTTATCTCCTTGTATATTTACTCAAATGTTAAGAGTAGACACTCTTTACATGAAAATTAAATTCCATGTCCAATGAGTACCCACACTGCATACTTCTAAGTGACCCACATCGAAAAAAATTGAAAATATATGAAAAAAACATGTTTCAACACATTCTTTTCATGTGTTTTCAAATTTTTTCGATGTGGATCTACACAGAAGTATGTATAGTTGGTACTTGTTGGATGCAGGATTTAGTTCTACATGCAGCAAGTGTATACACTTGACATTTGAGTAAACCTATATGGAGATAAGCCGAAAATAAACTTAAAAAGTAGTTTCCTTTCTTTTTCTTTAAAAAATTATAACTCTTATTTTATTATTTTAACTATTATTTTATTACTTTCCTTAGGAGGTTCATTTTAAACCTCAAAATTATGCTAATGGTTGCTAAGAAGGATCAAAATTTCTCATAATTCATGGAGATAAAGAACATAAATATGATGTTAAAACACGATGCTTACAATGAACTATGGAAGTAAGGCATAACATCATAGACAAGATTACTTACAACTCTTGATTATGAAAAATGATGGCTAAATATGGAAATTTAAGAACCCAAGTCTCAGTTTGTTAAGACCACAAAAGAGTATAAATTATCCAAGTTCACTATTGACTTGAAGCATATCCATCTGGTTGTGTAACACCCTCCTCCCACATTTACCCAAGTTAACCAGTCCAATGGGGCAAACATGTGACAAGAGGCTATTATGATGTGATTAAACTCCCCATGCATAGTTAAGGGAGTGGAACCAACAAACCAAAACCATTCTGAGCTTCCACACATGCTACAGAATCTTGAGGATCCAAGCAACCTTTCCAGGTGACCAACCCCTTAGAAAACTTGATATTTCATTGACCTGGACCCTTAGTCACTCCCATGACAAGCCATGCATATGACTTAGGCCTTTAATTCACTCCCACAACAAGGCATGCTAGTGGTTGTGGACTTTTTTCAGCCAATTTTGAGTTAGTGGCCTCAGATTTTGTACCACTTTTCAGGGCCAAGACTCAAGCAACCAGCCAAAACTTCATGAAACTTTTAGAAATGAAAAATAACAATGGAATAAGGCTACTAATGAAATCATTGGTACACGTACTTGACATGATAGTAATTTCATTAAACATGTCACAAATATGTAATCTACAAGTCATAACAAAAGTCTATTTAAGCATAGGGGTCTCATACTTATCTGATATTCATAAAGAAGTGTTTTTTCTCTATCACAATAGTTTCATTATCATCTATTAGGTCATATATTCATTGTACATTAATTTGCAACTAAAAACATTATGAGAGCCATACATCAAGTCTGTCATAAAACATACTCATAACTAGCATATAACCAATAGAAATAACAAGGATATAACAACCATAAGAATCACATTAGAACTAGTATATTTACACATGAAATACCAAGGAGAAAGAGCTATTATTAATGAATGCATAAGGCAGGTAGGTATGGAACTTCCACGAACCACCTGACCATAGATTAGACTAAAACAAATCTTTCTTTAAGCCAATTACCCTTGTACCATATTCCAAGCATGAATGTAGGACTCACAACAAAACCAATCAAAATTTCCTCAAGCTTTACCGCAATCCCCACTAGATAACTAGGTCCTAAACAAGCATGGATGCCACTAGATTTCTCCACCTACACCATGAGGAATTTGTTTTCCTCCTAGTATCTAGGATTTACCATATATCTCTCCATTCACCGATAGAGGATTCTTAGGTCTAATCAAGATTCCACCCTCCATCCTTTACCATATATCCTTTCATTCATAGGTCAAGGATTCCTAGGCCTGATCGATGGCACACACCTCTAGGATTTATCATATTTCTCATCATTCATCAATAAAGGATTCCTAGGCCTGACGAGGTACATAATCCAACTTTACCACAATCAGACTTTCTTCGGTCCAAGGATTCCTAGGCCTTATGTTTTCCTTCAGAGACCACCTCACTCAATTTCGAAATCATTTATTAATCCAGCTTAACCAATTAAAATAGAACCCATCACAGCATAGTTATCCAAAAATGACAAGGAAAGGCTAAAAATCATTTTCACACATGGTATAATCAAAGCCAATGAAAACAAGAGAACCAAATATTCACATGCATGTACCATGCATGCCAAATCTAGCAAGGAAATCACACATGCAAATCGATACCTAGAATTAATCCTACTCTTCCTAGATTGATCCTTCTCTTCCTTGCTTGATCTTTGCTTCCCTTTGTCTTCTTTGTCCTTCCTTTGCTTTCCTTTATCTAATGTTAGAGTGCTTGAAGAATGCTCTAAGTGTCCAAGAGTGAGAAAGAGAGAGAATAGAGAGAGCTCCAAAACTGAACTGACAAAAAGGTACCAATCGATCCTCATAAGTGTTAGGTCCATATACTACTAGTGTAAACACTTATTATTATTAGTGCAGCCCCCTTATTTTATTATTATGCCCATATAGTCCCCATGTTTCTATTATTGTACCCCATAGAATCCCACTATTGTTATTGTTGTGCCCCTACAATATTATTGTTACATAGGCTCTTATTATATTAGGACCGCTTAGACTCCTATATATAGAAAGGAGGTCTTGTCATTTGTATCATCCAAGAATTGTTCATTTGTGTAATGTAAAGGAGGTTTCCCCCTTGAAGAGGCTGATTTTGAAGTAGTTGATCTATCTTTTCTATATTTTTGTGAGCTGGTTTCATAACATTTGGTATCAGAGCTTTGGATTCTAGGGTTTCGTTGCTCCAAACATGTCATCATGGTATTTTCGCTATAAATTTTTATCTATGAAGTTTCAGAAGCTAAAACAAAAGCTCGTTATATCTACAATCATTCTAAACCTCGGGTCTGAATTTTCGATCTTGTATTGCTATATTTTTGGAGACATGATTTGAGGAAGTTAGGGTTTTTGCAAGCTCTAGAATTCCATCTCAAACAAGTCATCATGAAATTTTCACTCAAATTTTGTTTCTACGAAGGTTCAGACTCTAAAATTAAAACCCATGTGAGCCAAAATCTTGGTGAAGCGTAGGCCCGAATTTCAGATCTTGTTTTGCTATCTTTACGGAGATACGGTCCAAGACATTTAGGGTTTTTTAAGATGCCCGAATTACATTCCAAACAGGTGACCTTGGGAAAATCGTCATAACTTTCTCTCTCGGTATCAGATTTAAATTTCATAAGAAGTTACAAAAATAGGATGGACTATAGTTGTGTGAGTGTTGGTGTTAGGTACGAAGGTTGAAACATGGACACATGGCACTTCATACAATTTCACTCTATTGAAAACATGTATAATCAGGTCATCTTGGGAGATTGGGCATAACACTTTCTTGGAGAATCCAATTTTGATCAAACTAGTGGCATTGGAATATGACTCATAGGGCTACCATAATTCACCATTTCAGATCTTGAACATCCAAAATTTCAGAGATACATCAAATTCAATATCGAGCACCTACAAAGTGAAAAAAGATGTGTAGTTTTTTTAAATTTTGCATAAGTCTGGTTTGAAAAATTAGTTTGAAGGAATTAAAAGGGAATAGTGAAGAATAATTATCATTAATTGATTCCCTGAAGAAATAAAATGGAACAACTAGTAAGAAACCTGAAATCTCTAGCACGAATCATGAAGAAGAGGAAGAAATGCAACATGATATATCAAAAGTGAAAAAAATTTCACTCTCACAAAAAGTAACAAAAGGTAAGATGGATGGTTTAAGGAAAGATGTGGAAGATAAGATGGATGGTTTAATAAATGTGTGGAAGCTAATATGGATGGTATGAAAGACAACATTGAATATTGGAAGAAGGACATGGAAAGTTGGAAGGAAGGTTTGACAAAGTTGCTACAAGAAAGGTTTCCTAATGGCGAAAAGGTAGTAGAGAAAACTCAGAATGAGAAAAAAATAAATGTTAATGATGATTCAAAGAATGACAACATTCAGGATTTTAAGAAATATGTAGAATTTTTGAAGGAAATTTTGAAGGAATTTCTGACAAAGTTGCTACAAGAAAGGCTTCCTAATGGCGAATAGGTAGTAGAGAAAACTCGTGATGAGAATAAAATAAATGTTAATCATGATTTCATAGACTCTAACATTGGAATAAAGACCCACCACATTCCAAAGATCGATATGAGGAAGTTTGATGGCAAGGATCTCATAACATGGATACTACATATGGAACAATAGTTCAATCTCCATAATGTGAAAAACACACAAAAGGTATGGATTGCAACTTTATATTTGGAACCCAATTAGTTTGTATGCTATTGATGGCTTTGCTCCCATAAATAAATTGTCACTTGGTCAATTTTTAGGGACTAAATGATAGCACAGTATGAGGATACAAATATAAACACCTTCTTTAGTCAATTGATAAATCTCAAACAAAAGGGTTCAATGGCAGAGCACATTGAGGACTTCCAAAAATTGAATGTAAGGGTAAATGATATTCCAGAGAAGTAGAGGATTGATCTCTCCATAGGGAATTTAAAGAATAACATTCAACATGAGGTTCATCTCTGGGAACCTGATTCATTGGAGAAGGCATTCAGGTTGGCAAGAAAATTGGAAAGAAAAATTATGGCAACAAGTAAGCCTACCACTCACAACTATAAAGATGGAAGTGTTGTTGCCCCTAGCCTTCCACAACCTACAAGGTTGACACCACAACAACTGGAATTAAAAATAGCAAAAGGGCTTTGTTATAGTTGTGATAACAAATACACTAAAGGTCATAAGTGTGTTAAGAAGAAATTATTTTACATATATTGTGAAGAGGAGGAAGAAAAGGAACAAGAAACGTCAAAAGAAGAGGATATACACTAGGAACAAACCCTAGAGAAAGAATAAATGAATCCTACCATATCTTCTAATGCATTGGCTAGAATTACCACTCCTCAAACTATCAACATATAAGGACATATCAAGAAGAAAAAGGTAATAGTGTTGATTGATTCGGGTAGTACCCATAATTTTATTCATTATAAGATAGGTAAGGAATTGAATTGCTTCCTATATCCAACACCAGAGTGTCAAGTGATGGTTGCAATTGGAGGAACCATAAATTTCTTGGAAGTTCCATAATATCAAGCTATCCATGGGAGAATATGTATTGAATAGCCCAATGCTTTCCATTCCAATGGGTGGTGTTGATGTTGTACTAGGAGTCCAATGGCTACAATCCTTGGGTACAATAGCTTTTAATTTTTAAGAACTTTTCATGAAAAAAAATTAGAAGGAAAGGAAGTTTAATTAAGGGGTATCACACAGAAACCAGGAAAGATAATCAACTCTAACAAAATGACAAAGCTTCTGAAGAAAGAGAAATGAGGTGTAATTGCACAATTATGTTCGCTAGAGGTTCCCACATCAAAATCAT